>JBBPBX010096926.1:0-12947 GCA_038048925.1 Garcialebias charrua
TTAATATCAAGATAAATGCATAAATAAAAGTGCATGCATTATAAACTGAAAATGCATTATTGTGCAGCTCTATGATCCTTCTGATCACCACTTTCAAATAGGAAAATAAGAAAATAAATCAAATCAGTTGTATTCTTTCTCATGGCTCTGTCCCCGAGTCCATTCAACTGAAAAGTAAATATAAATAAATAAAATACAATAAAATAAAATACATAAATCTATGGCACACAGCCAAAACAATACTTCCTTCAAAGAAAAATCATGTCTTGTAGAAACAAATGTAAAAATTTAACTGAATTAAAAACTGAAAATTTGTTACAGCTCTGTGATGCTCACTTATCTGAGGCTGATACTTGGAGGTGCCTCATCTTTTGTACAAGTTCATCAATGTTTGGGGTTAGGCTCTGAGCTGAGGAAATCCTCAGGATTGATTACCTCCGTGAACATGTAGTCTGCCTCCCACCTGGCTTGAAACCCCTGTTCTCTGTGTCCACCTTACGTTTAGCCATTTTTGAGGAGGGGTGCAAATGTAGCTGAAAGTTGATCTCTGCTCTGACTGCTGATGAATAATGAAGCCACTTGTGCAAGCTGAAGTGACTGCACGAGCTACCTGCCTAAATAAAGGTTGAATGATTAGGCATACAGCTGTCTTGTGACTTTTTATTAATATACTGTACTTTTTTATGATTGTTGGCTGTTGGCTGCAAGTATGAAGCTGTGAAATCCTTCATTTTCTACAGCTGATAGCTGTTGGTCATTAATTATGATGAAGTTCAGCAACTTCTCTGCTTCAGCTGTGTGTTTTTATTGTTCAGTCTGGGAGTATTGTCGCTCCTACGAGATTATCAGGTCGGTGTAGACGCGGTTGAACAAGAAAAAAAACACAGCTGAAGACATGGAGCTCGAATGAGGGACAGGCTGAATGATCCGAGACCGGGACGCGCGGCTGGGTCCTGCTGCTGTTTCAGCGAGAGTGTCATCCCGCTGAACTAACTTCAGCGCGGTTTAAAGTGGCGCTATGACTCTGCAGACATTGCACGTTGCTGTCTTATGGTATTTAGTGTAAAATACATCCACACAGCGGACATGTTACGATGAACAGTTGGCTAACTGTTAGCTAAAATGTTACTCACCGAGTCTGCACGTTGGAGCTGCTGGCTGCAAACTATGGAATGGATTTCCTGAATTTGAGGCGGGTCTCATTACTCTGGGTTCATGAGACACGACTCCGTTCCGAAAATCCATTCCATAGTTTGATCGACTCCGTGCCGTGTACAAAACACCAGCGGGCGGCTGTGGCTTGCGGGCCGGATCTAATAGTTATTAAATATCATCCAGGGGGCCATAAATAATTGCTTTGCGGGCCGGATCTGGCCCGCGGGCCGGCACTTTGACATATGTGATTTAGACAGTTCCTAATTGTGCAGTTATTGATTTTTTTGTCAGTAAATAATACTCCATTAATAAATAGAGTGGGTAATTGTGGGGTTATAGGATGATATTCCATTATATTTTGAGTCTGATTAATAAATTGTTTTGGTAATGCTTTAAATAGTCTGGTGAATTCAGGTTTTGGGGGAAGGAATTTATGTTTGGCGCAGAATTGTTCATAATTTAGCATACGACCATTAGCATCCATTAAGTGTACAATAGACCAAATGTTCTTCTCCATCCATTCTTTGTAAAATAATGACTTGTTGCGGTATAGTATGAATCTATTATTCCATATAATAGTGGAGTGTGGTGAGTAATTGTGTACATAGAGCATTTTCCAGTATAATAACACTTGTTTATGGAACTCTGATAGTTTAATGGGTAGTTTATGAATATTGAAATCAGCTATAAGTAGCAGTTTTAGACCACCTATCTTGTTAAATATGTAATTGGGGACACAATACCAGAATAATTCAGAATTTTTAATCCAGGATTTCAACCAATTGATCTTAAGGGTTCCATTAAGGCACTCAAAGTCAATTACTTTCAGACCACCATCTTTAATTTCTTTTACCATGTGACCTTTTCTAAGGTAGTGTGGTCTGTTTCTCCAGATAAAGTTCATGTTCATTTGATTGATGGTTTTGATTAGGCTATTTGGGACAGCAGTGCTACAAGTTGAATATATTAATCTTGACAAGCTTTCCATTTTGGATAGGTGAATTCGTCCTAAAATAGAAAGGTCACGTTGGAGCCATAAATTGAGTTTGAATTTACATTCTTTAATTTTTTTTTCAATGGTTAATGTTGATTCTTGGTTTTTAGTTATAATAGTTCCTAGATATTTGATTTCAGATTTGACTGGAATGCCAGAGATTTCCTTTAGGGATGTGTCATGAATAGCTAAAAGTTCACATTTTTTTAAATTTAGCGTTAGCCCTGAGGCCTCTGAGAATAATTTGATTTTTTCGATTACAATTGGAACCTGTTCATGATTTTTTAAGAAAACAGTAGTGTCATCTGCTAACTGGCTAATAATTAATTCTGTACCAAAAACGTTTAATTTCTTAATGTTTGTGGAGTGTTTTAGATATATTGCTAACATTTCTGCAACTAAGATAAAAAGATACGGGGAGATAGGACACCCTTGAGGGATTCCTACATTAATGTTAAATCTTGCTGTGGTGCCTTTAGATAGTATTACACAACTATTAATGTTTTGATATAGACCTCTTATTAAGTTTATAAATTTATCTCCAAATCCAAAATTTTCGAGAACTGAAAATAAAAATTGATGTTCTACAGAGTCGAAGGCTTTATAAAAGTCAAGGAAAAGAATAAAGCCATCATCATTGATCATGTCCCTATATTCAATTAAGTCCTTTACTAGTCTAATATTGTTATGGATTGATCTTCCTTTTAAAAAGCCAGATTGTGATTCTGCAACAATATTTGTGATCCCAGTTTGAAGACGCATGGTGAATATGTAAGTTAGTAGTTTATAATCTGAGTTTCTGAGTGTAATAGGTCTTCTATTTTCAATAATTCTTGGGTCCTTATCTTGTTTTGGGATAGATATAATAACTCCTTGTCTCATTGTCGTAGGTAGAATATCATTTTTAAAAATTTCTGTAAACACTTGATGTAGTAGTATTTTTATGTCTTCCCAAAAATGTTTATAAAAGTTTCCAGTAAGACCGTCTGGACCAGGTGCTTTGTTCAATGATAAGCGATTAACAGCCTTATCAAGTTCTCCTATTGTAATATTGTCATCACAGGTTTGTTTGTAATTATCTTCTATTTTAGGAATAAATGTTTTAATTTGATTAAGGAAGGTGGAAGATTTTTGTGCAGAAAATTTGGAAGTATATAGGTTGTTATAGAATTTAAAGATCTCCGTTGATATTAATTTTTCATTGTTGGTTTCTATATCATTTATTATTAAAGATTTGATAGAGTTGTGTTGTTGCCTTCTTTTTTCCAAGTTACAGAAGTAGGCAGTGTTTTTTTCTCCCTCCTCAATCCATCTCGCTCTTGATCTAATAAACGCTCCTTGGGTCCTTTGGATATACATTTCATCTAGTTTAGATTGGAGGTTTAGCATTTGTTGTTTGTCTTCTACTGAGGGATTAATCTTATTACAATATATATTTAGTTGTTGTATAATATCAAGTTCTTTTTCTTGGAGTTCTTTTTTAATTTGTTTGCTGAATGAGATGGAGAATTGTCTAATCTTGTATTTTAGGAATTCCCATTTCTGGACTGGGCTTTTTAGTTCTACAGAGTTGTTTATGTTCAGGATTAATTCCTTGATTTTTTGGCAATAGGTGTCACTTTTAAGAAGGTTGGAGTTAAATTTCCAATATTTACTTGTACCTGGTTTCCAGTTTTGGGGTTTAACTTGTAAGGAAATGAGACTGTGGTCAGTTAAAGGTGCAGCAGAGATATCAGAATTGATTTCATTGGTCAATAAGTCATTTGCTACAAGCCAGTGATCAATTCTTGATTTGCTAATTGAGCCAAACCAAGAGAATTTTATACTATTGGGATTAAGATGACGCCACACATCAACTAGATTTTGTTCATTGCAAAAGTTATTAAATATTTTGTTTGGGTAACTTGAGTTATGTTTAGAAGGCCACTTATCATAAAATTCATCTTGAACTAGGTTGATATCCCCTCCAATTATGACATTTTTTGTCGAGTAGGTTAATTTAAGGTGATCTAATTTTAAGGCTATTTCTTCCAGCAATAATTTGTTTTGGCTTAAGTTATTATATCCATATATGTTTAACAAAATAATTATTAAGTTATCCAAACATATAGTGAGAAATAACCAGTGACCATTTTCATCCATCTTATGTGAAATGATCCGACCTTGGAAGTTTTTTAGAAGAATCGCTACTCCTGCTGATCTTGAAGAGCCATGACAAAAATAAGCTTCATCTCCCCATTGTTTAGACCAAAAGTTGCTGTCTTCATGTTTTGAGTGGGTTTCTTGTAAAAATATTACATTTGCATTTTTCCCTTTACAGAATAAAAAAAAACTTTTCCTCTTCGTTAAGTCTCTGAGGCCCCTTGCATTAACAGAAATTAGTGAAAGTTCACTTTTCAAGTTAAACATAAAAAATAAAAAATAGTAAAAAACAAAAAATTAATAATGCTAATAATAAAAGAACTAAAACAGAACTTGAGTGGTTTTTACCTGAGAATAACCTGAACTGTAGGTAGCAAAACTCTTTTTAACAAAATTACCTGAACTTGGAAATGTCATGTAAATCTGTTATACATAGCTAAGGAGTAACTCGTTGTCCATTGATGAAGGCGTACGGCCCTTTAAACACTGCCTTTAACCCAGCTTTCCGTGCTTGCTCCACTTTTGGCCAGACAGCCAGTCGTGCATCCCGGTCTTCTTTGGTGAGGTCCTCAGCGAATCGGATTTTGAGCTCTCTGCAGGTGGGGTGTTGTTTAGTGGATCGCCAAAGTTCATCTCTGAAGACTCGACCGGTGAACCGCACAATAATCTGTCGTGGGCGGTTGATGTTGTTTGGGCCAATGCGGTATGTAGTGTCGAGAATCACGTCCATCTTCTCTTTCCAATGGGGCATAATCTGCGTGAAGAGAACCGCGACTTTCTGCCTTGTGTCTTCATCTTTTTCCTCTTTTAAGCCATTAATGCGCAGATTCCATCTTCTTATATAGCGCTCTGACTCTGCTGCTTTTCTGTCATTATCTTGGACTTTCTTTGTCAGCTCAGTGATTGTGGTTTTGAGCTGTATTATCTCTTTTTCCATATTTCCACTTTTCTTTTTACAATCTTGGATTTCGGCGCTGTTAAACTCCACCGTTTTCGTAATATTAGCAATGGAGAGCGTAATCTGTTTCATTTCTTCACTGAAGTTTAGCATCATTTTCTGTAGGTTTTCAACTGCTTCCAAAATCTTGTCATTGGATGCAATTGAACTAACCTCCTCTTCTCCCTTAGATTTTTTGTGTGTTATTGGAGGCTTGCCTGGTGATGATAAGGGATTTTTTTTCCCTTTGGCGTCGGTATCCATATCTTGTGAGTAGTCGTGTGCTAGCAGGGCCTTGTTAGCTTTGTTGCTAGGTCTGTTGCTAGCCATCATCGTCGTTTTTTTCTCGCCTGCTGTTCTTCTCACGTCTTCACTGGACTTCTTTTATTTTAAACTTTTCAAGGTTGAACTCCGTTTTCTTTTCTTTTTTTTTTCCAAGTCAGGACTCATAAGTGATCAAACTACATGTTTTTCGAGCTTGCTACCCAGAGCTCTTCACAGCGCAGCCGCTCTCTCCGCCATCTTGCCGGAAGTTACATAACATAACAAATAACATATATTTAACTACAAAACATAGTAAAATGAAAGGCAGCAGATGAAGAAAAAAATTCTTATAATATCTGCTCCTTTGTTATCCAATAAACCATTCAAATAAACATATTCAAAAAATTGTCAAAACAAGTAAATAACTCAAGCGATATTTCAAATATCTAACACTTTTCATGAAATACATTCATATATATATTTTTAGCATATGGACTTTTACCAGTTTCTTAAATATTGAGATAGATTTAGCTTCCTTAACAGATAACTCTAAATCGTTCCACAGTCTAACACCTTGAATTATGGTAGATCTTCCCTTCAAACTGGTTCTGAATTGCGGTTTAAGAAAAACATCTTTCCCCTTAAGATTATAATTACTGGATCTTTTCACATAATTATTTTGGATATTAGAAGGCAATGCATTATGATGCGCTCTATACATAAATGACAAGATGTTATAATCCACTAAATCAGGGAACTTCAAAAACTTCAATTCACAAAATAATATATTTGATGGATGACAATAATGTTTACCCTTGATAATTCTTATAACTCTCTTCTGCAATATAAAAATGGGCTTTGTAATTGATTTACATGCTTTCCCCCAAACATTAATACAGTAATGTATTATTAGCTTTTTTATTTTCTTGTTAGCCTTGTGCAAAAAGAGCTTTTAGCTATCCTTATGCTAATTTTAGTTTCTTGTTAGCCTTGTGCAACTTGAGGTTTTAGCTATCCTTATAATTTTTGTTTATTGTTAGCCTTGTGCAACTTGAGCTTTTAGCTATCCTAATGCTTATTTTAGTTTCTTGTTAGCCTTGTGCAACATGAGCTTTTAGCTATTCTTATGCTAATTTTAGTTTTTCGTTAGCCTTGTGCAACATGAGCTTTTAGCTATCTTTATGTTAATTTTACTTTTTTGTTAGCCTTGTGCAACTTGAGGTTTTAGCTATCCTTATGCTAATTTTAGTTTCTTGTTAGCCTTATGCAACTTGAGCTTTTAGCTATCCTAATGCTAATTTTAGTTTCTTGATAGCCTTGTGCAACTTGAGCTTTTAGCTATCCTTATGCTAATTTTAGTTTCTTGTTAGCCTTGTGAACCATGAGCTTTTAGCTATCCTAATGCAAATTTTAGTTTCTTGTTAGCCTTCTGCAACATGAGCTTTTAGCTATTCTTATGCTATCTTTAGTTTCTCGTTAGCCTTGTGCAATATGAGCTTTTAGCTATCCTTATGCTAATTTTAGTTTCTTGTTAGCCTTGTGCAACATGAGCTTTTGGCTATTCTTAAGCTAATTAAAGTTTCTTGTTAGCCTTGTGCAATATGAGCTTTTAGCTATCCTTATACTAATTTTAGTTTCTCGTTAGCCTTGTGCAACTTGAGCTTTTAGCTATACTTATGCTAATTTTAGTTTCTTGTTAGCCTTGTGCAATTGGAGGTTTTAGCTATCCTTATGCTAATTTTAGTTTCTCTTTAGCCTTGTGCAACTTGAGCTTTTCACTGTCCTTGTGCTAATTTTAGTTTCTTGTTAGCCTTGTGCAACATGAGCTTTTAACTATTCTTATGCTAATTTTAGTTTCTTGTTATCCTTGTGCAATATGAGCTTTTAGCTATCCTTATGCTAATTTTAGTTTCTTGTTAGCCTTGTGCAACATGAGCTTTTAGCTATCCTTATGCTAATTTTATTTTCTCGTTAGCCTTGTGCAACTTGAGCTTTTAGCTATCCTTATGCTAATGTTAGTTTCTCGTTAGTCTTGTGCAACTTGAGCTTTTAGCTATCCTAATGCTAATTTTAGTTTCTTGTTATCCTTGTGCAATATGAGCTTTTAGCTATCCTTATGCTAATTTTAGTTTCTTGTTAGCCTTGTGCAACTTGAGCTTTTAGCTATCCTTATGCTAATTTTAGTTTCTCGTTAGCCTTGTGCAACTTGAGCTTTTAGCTATCATTCTACGACCTTTAGCCACTCAATATCTGCCTCTTGTAATTTTTAACTCCCCTTTTGCTGTTTTTATATAGTTAGGCACTGTTAATACTACTGTTAATACTACTACTGTTAATACTACTTCTGCTATTAGCAGTTGTATTAGATGCAGTAAAAGTGTTCTCGATCTCAACGGGCTCTACCTGGTTAAATAAAGGTGATTGATTGTTAGCTGTAGTAGTATTAGCAGTAGTAGTATTGTAGTATTAACAGTAGGAGTATTAGCAGTAGGAGCATTAAAAGTAGTGTCAGCAGTAGTAGTATTGTAAGTAGTAGTATTAACAGTATTAGTGTTAACAGTAGTAGTGTTAGTAGCAGTAGTAGTACTGTAGTATTAACAGTAGTAGTGTTAGCAGTAGAAGTATTGTAGTATTAACAGTAGTAGTATTGTAGTATTAACAGTAGTAGTATTAACAGTAGTAATATTAACAGTAGTAGTATTAACAGTAATAGTATTAACAGTAATAGTGTTAGCAGTAGTAGTATTGTAGTAACAGCAGTAGTGTTAGCAGTAGAAGTATTGTAGTAGAAGTATTGTAGTATTAACAGTAGTAATATTAACAGTAGTAGTAACAGTAGTAATATTAACAGTAGTAATAGTAACAGTAGTAGTGTTAGCAGTAGAAGTATTGTAGTATTAACAGTAGTAATATTAACAGTAGTAATATTAACAGTAATAGTGTTAGCAGTAGTAGTATTGTAGTATTAGCAGTAGTATTAGCAGTAGTAGTGTTAGCAGTAGAAGTATTGTAGTATTAACAGTAGTAATATTAACAGTACAGTAGTAGTATTAACAATAGAAATATTAACAGTAGTAATATTAACAGTAGTAATGTTAACAGTAGTAGTATTAACAGTAGTAATGTTAACACTAGTTGTATTAACAGTACCGGTAGTAATATTAACAGTAGTAGTGTCAGCAGTAGAAGTATTGTAGTATTAACAGTAGTAATATTAACAATAGTAGTATTAACAGTGAAACAAAGGTTGAATGAAAGATAAGTAGCATTAGCAGTAGTACCAATACCAGAAGTACCGGTATGTTGAATCAGATTTTAAAGATGTTTTTAAAGGATTTGAAAATATCTTGATGTATTTTTTGGCGGAAAAATTATTTGTATATGAAACTATAATACTCTGAAAGTACAAAAGTAATTTTAAAAAAAAAAGTCACAGCACCAACGTCCTTATCGTGCTGAATGTTTTGATGTACTGTAGTTACATTAGCACTAAATGTAAAGCAGTAGGTTTAGTTAATCCAGTGATAAATGTTTCATTAGAATCAACCCACTGGCTCCTGAGATATTTTGCTAACAGACAGAGAAACACACTGCTATCTGCAGAGGTTAAGAGATGCTGGGAAAACAACAGATATCTGCAGCAGCAACAGAGGACAGTTCTGTTTTTGTTGTGGACTCACTTGTCCTCCCCCAGCACCACTCCGAAGCCGGCGTGCTCCACCCGGGTCACCCGGGGGTCGTACCAGCCGATCATCTGGGCTGCAGCAAACACCACCTGGAAGTGCGGGCCCTGGGGGAGGGAAGACAAAGAGACGGGCCGGCTTAATGTCCTGTCACAATGACAAGTTCAAGGCAGCTTCCTTCACGCCCCCGCAGCTGAAACCGTGCTCTGCAGCATGAAAAACAGCCGAAGGTGAGAAGGTCACCCGTGACTTCTGCTCATATTTCAGTCATTTCTAGACTCAAGTCTGCAAAGACTAGCTTTATAAAAGTCAACTCAACTTTATTTTGGTAAATTAAAAACATCACAAACAAAAGGAAAACAAAATAAAATGGTAAATCAATCATTTAGCAAAAAAGGAATAGGCTGAAGCCGAGGCTTATACTTGCCTACTGTTCATATTCATTCTACATAATGACATACTGTATATCTACTGTCCATATATATACTGTACTGTACATAAGTGCACATACAAACATTTACTGTATACTGTATTTAAATATGCATGTATATGATACAAACACATACTCACATTACATACATACATGGTTACACAATACATATACAGGGAATCCTCAACTTACGAACAAGTTCCGGACCTAAGGACCGTTCGTAACCCGATTTTGATGTAAGTCGGAACCCATAGCACGTGCGTTCGTAAGTCCGGATTGTCGTTCTTAAGTCGGAAAAATGTATGCTAGCGCTGCGCCAAACACCCGTTTTTCAACACAAACGTACATATTGGTTCATAAACATGCACAAAACTTTGTTTACAAACGGTTAGCTAACACACTTCCATCTAAAAACACCTAAAAACACATACCAGTGCTGTATTTAATGTACAACTGTACTGTTCGTAAGTCCGTTCACAAGTCCGAGTTGCCGTAAGTCGAGGGCGTCGTAAGTCGAGGACTCCCTACAGGTAGTCCTCAACTTACGACAACTCAGACTTCCAAACGCGCTCCAAACGCTAGTACGTGCTGTGTTTATAGATGAATGTGTGGTGTAATGTGTTAGCTAACCATTTGTAAATAAAGTTCTGTGCATGTTTATGGACCAGTATGTACGCTTGTTCAGTCTCATGTCGATAAACGGGTGTGCGGCGCAGCGTACCAACGCCACGTGTTCTGAGTTCCGACTTACGTAAAAAATCCGGACTTACGAACGCCACGTGTACCGAGTTCCGACTTACGTCAAAATCGGGTTACGAACAGTGCGTAGGAACGGAACTTGTACGTAACTTGAGGACTCCCTGTATACATCTACAGAACATCTCCATAAGCTTTTATAATTTTACATTTTAAGGCTCTTTTAAAGCTCACCAAAAGAAGCACATAATTTGAGATCATCATTCCACAGTTTCACGCCGATAACTGAAATACATCTAGATTTTACTTTACTTTTCTCTTTACCTT
This sequence comes from Garcialebias charrua, assembly GCA_038048925.1. Taxonomy (NCBI): domain Eukaryota; kingdom Metazoa; phylum Chordata; class Actinopteri; order Cyprinodontiformes; family Rivulidae; genus Garcialebias; species Garcialebias charrua. The sequence continues at coordinate 10,629 of JBBPBX010096926.1, forward strand.
GTTCAAATATTAACAAACCTCGTAAATTATATTTACTCTCTCTTAACTTAAATAATTTCTGAATTCCAGAGGGAAGACTTTTATTCAGTGCTTTATACATTATTTCCAGTATTTTTATATAAACAATGTCATTAAATTTTAAAGTATTATTTTGAATAAAAAGTTTATTAGTTGGTTCACAATATCCCACTTTATTAATAAGCCTAAATGGTTTTTTTTGTAACTTTATTAATATGTCAATAGTAGTTTTATTTGCATTTCCCCATATTTCTGAGCAATATAACAAGTAGGGCATAATCAAGGAAGAGTATATAATATGCAAACCTTTTACATTTATTAAATCTTTCATTTTAAACAATATTCCAATAGTTTTTGCAATTTTATTTCTAATATATTCAATATGAGGCTTCCAACTAAGTTTGCTATCCAGAATGATACCTAAAAATTTTGTCTCATAAACTCTGTTGATTTCAACTCCATTTATATGTAACTTTACATTATTGTAAATCTGATTACCTGAAAATACCATAATTTTTTTTTTCTCATTTAAAGATAGCTTATTATAATCAAACCACTTTTTTTAACTCAGCTAGCTCTTTTTCTATTTGTATTAATTAATCTACTGTACAGTATATTCTTTCCAGAAAAGAAAAAGTTTGTGTCATCAGCAAACATTATAAATTTCAAAATACTGTACTGGATACTGTAAAATATAATTTAAATAAAGTATAAATAATTTAGGTCCTAGAACTGAGCCTTGAGGAAGACCACATTTTATAGTTTTAATTTGTGACTTTGTGTTGTTAATTTGTACATATTGTAACCTATTACTCAAATAACTCTTTAACCACTGATGTGTAACCCCCCGTAAGCCATATTGTTCACATTTTCCCAGTAGTCGTTCATGGTCACTAGTGTCAAACTACATAAATCAATGAACAGACCCACTGTATTAAGTTTCTGATCAACTGCTGCAGCAACGTGTTCCACAAACTCCATCACAGCTAAAGTTGTGGAGTAGTTGTTCCTAAAACCGTACTGGAGCTCATTTAATACAGGTTGTCCCCGACTTACGACGGCCTCGACTTACGACGTTCCGGACTTACGAACACGCTTACGAACAGTACTGTTGTACAGTAAATACAGCACTGGTATGTGTTTTTAGATGAAAGTGTGTTAGCTAACCGTTTGTAAATAAAGTTCTGTGCATGTTTATGAACCAGTATGTACGCTTGTTCAGTCTCATGTTGATAAACGGGTGTGCGGCGCAGCGTTAGCATACATTTTCTGACTTACGGCCAAAAATCCGGTTTTACGAACGCCACGTGTAACGCGTTCCGACTTACGAATTTTCGTGTTACGAACGGTGCGTAGGAACGGAACTCGTTCGTAAGTCGGGGACTACCTGTATATTGTTTTTATTAAGAAAGGAGTCAAGCCTTTTAATGAAAAGTAAAAGTAAAGTGAGTTTTTCAGGTGATCTACACATGTAGCATGTGTGTATTCAAATACTCCACAGAGTACCTCATTATACTACAGTATTCTCCAGCTGCAGCACTACAGTTGATCATACAATCATTGAAGTAACAGCATAAGCCACATTTACACTAAAGGCCCAGGATTCCTTGAAGGAACCACAGCCGTTCAGGCCAGGGCGAAATGATGAACCACCGTACGGTCGGTTAATAAACGGACACTGTAAACGCCCTCTGAGCCATCTGATAGTGCTTAAAGTAAACGTTGACTTAAATTAACCTCTTTATCTGTAAAAATGACTGATAATTAGCCGTTTTGTTGTTGGCTGAGGTGGCAGCCATCTTGAATTGGGTTGACTATAAACAATCAGTTCTGCAGAAAGAGTCAAAATTTAAAAAACAAACTATACCAAGTCATTAAATTCTCCAGAAGCTTCAAAATAAAATACTGTTTATTGAAATGTGGTGATTTATCACCTGGGAACAAGAGTTTTGTTTCAGGAGTGTCTGTTTGAAAACTTGATTTTTACTGGTCTGGAGTGACGTCATCAGCGTCCAATCCTTCAGCCTCCATGTGGGTTAACTTTCTTTGTACAAAATGTTCCTTTGTGCAACACGCAAGTGCATTTTTTGCTCTTTACATACAAACTAACATAATTTTGTTGGACGTAATGAGTGGCGGAACTGTGCAACGCCTAGCTGGGTGGGGGATGGGGTCCTCTCATAAGTTAAAAATCTGTTTCATTAATTTTCCAAAGGCTAAAAAAACTAAAAAAACTAAAAAAAAAAAACTAAACAGCACAGCGTGGGCTTTTGTAAAAATCTAAAGTAGAAATCAAAAAAG
>JBBPBX010096928.1:0-12947 GCA_038048925.1 Garcialebias charrua
AACTTCATAAACATCTTCAATAGACAGCGTGTCGCAGGACACTTTATATCACCCAGCTTCAAGATCAAGGTCACAAATCAAGGTCAAATGCTATACAATGTCTTTGCTTCTTCAGGCCATAACTTCTGACACACTTAAAATCATTTTATGAAACTTTATACATGTGTACCACCTCTACATGGAGTGTCACAAACACTTTTCAGCAGCCAGCTCAAAGGTCACAAATCAAGGTCAAAGGACCTGTGCCATAGATTGCTGTATGCGGTACACTTTTCCTAGTTTTGTGTGTGTATAAAAACGATCACAAGTTGAAATAATTTTAGATAATGTATCTCACATTTTAATCTCACACAGCCTGCCTCATCAGTTTTTGTTTAACGCAGAGCAGGAATTTATTGTTGAAAACAAAATAAAAATCTATCTATCTATCTATCTATCTATCTATCTATCTATCTATCTATCTATCTATCTATCTATCTATCTATCTACAGTATCTATCTCTATCTATCTATCTATCTATCTATCTATCTACAGTATCTATCTATCTATCTATCTATCTATCTATCTATCTATCTATCTATCTATCTATCTATCTATCTATCTATCTATCTATCTATCTATCTATCTATCTACTATCTATCTATCTATCTATCTATCTACAGTATCTATCTATCTACAGTATCTATCTATCTACAGTATCTATCTATCTATATCTATCTATCTATCTATCTATCTATCTATCTATCTATCTATCTATCTATCTATCTATCTATCTATCTATCTATCTATCTATCTATCTATCTATCTATCTATCTATCTATCTATCTATCTACAGTATCTATCTATCTATCTATCTACAGTATCTATCTATCTACAGTATCTATCTATCTACAGTATCTATCTATCTATCTATCTATCTATCTATCTATCTATCTACAGTATCTATCTATCTACAGTATCTATCTATCTATCTACAGTATCTATCTATCTATCTATCTATCTATCTATCTATCTATCTATCTATCTATCTATCTATCTATCTATCTATCTATCTATCTATCTATCTATCTATCTATCTATCTATCTATCTATCTATCTATCTATCTATCTATCTATCTATCTATCTATCTATCTATCTACAGTATCTATCTATCTATCTATCTATCTACAGTATCTATCTATCTATCTATCTATCTATCTATCTATCTATCTATCTATCTATCTATCTATCTATCTATCTATCTATCTATCTATCTATCTATCTATCTATCTATCTATCTATCTATCTATCTATCTATCTATCTATCTATCTATCTATCTATCTATCTATCTATCTATCTATCTATCTATCTATCTATCTATCTATCTATCTATCTATCTATCTATCTATCTATCTATCTATCTATCTATCTATCTATCTATCTATCTATCTATCTATCTATCTATCTATCTATCTATCTATCTATCTATCTATCTATCTATCTATCTATCTATCTATCTATCTATCTATCTATCTATCTATCTATCTATCTATCTATCTATCTATCTATCTAACTATCTATCTATCTAACTATCTATCTATCTAACTATCTATCTATCTACAGTATCTATCTATCTAACTATCTATCTATCTAACTATCTATCTATCTAACTATCTATCTATCTATCTATCTATCTATCTATCTATCTATCTATCTACACTATCTATCTATCTATCTATCTATCTATCTATCTACACTATCTATCTATCTATCTATCTATCTATCTATCTATCTATCTATCTATCTATCTATCTATCTATCTATCTATCTATCTATCTATCTATCTATCTATCTATCTATCTATCTATCTATCTATCTATCTATCTATCTATCTATCTATCTATCTATCTATCTATCTATCTATCTATCTATCTATCTATCTATCTATCTATCTATCTATCTATCTATCTATATCTATCTATCTATCTATCTATCTATCTATCTATCTATCTATCTATCTATCTATCTATCTATCTATCTATCTATCTATCTATCTATCTATCTATCTATCTATCTATCTATCTATCTATCTATCTATCTCAAATCAAAGTCGTTTCACACCAGATTCTTCTCGTTTCTGTGCAGCCCGTCTCTTTCCAGTCGTGTGTCTGACGTTCCGTGCGTCCATTAGCGTGTTGTTTTTCCACTCTGCAGTCTCCACAGCTCTAATCCCTTTTATCGAAATCCCTGTCACCTGCCGCCTGCGCAGTCCAACACCCTGAAGCATTAGACGGCTGGCACGGTGATGGGCGCTGCAGTAAGAGGAAGATGTGTTGAGGTGTCCAGGTTTTACATTCACTTTTTTTTAAAAATTACACACGTTAGTTTACTTCTTTGTCTAACTTCAGCCCCATGGCTCCAACACGCACACATGAAGCAGGAAGTGAGCCAGCAGAGTCACCAGGACTGCCCACGTTGATCAGATCAAGAAGCTGCAGCCATGGTGAGCATCTCCCCACGACTACATTAGCATTTCATCCTGCCCTGATGTATGCAGCGTGCTCAGGAGTGATCACCGTGCTCAGGGAAAGATTGAGACACGGAGGGTGAGGTGGGGGAGGAAGAAGAAGAATGAGTGACCAAGAGGAAAAGGAAAAAACCAGAGGGAGTGAGGAAAGATTGAGCAGAGGTAGCGTGAGGCAATTCTGCAAACCTGTGACACATTAATTATTAACAAACTCAGGCTACATGCGTAAACTCTGCCGCCTCGTTCGTTCTCTCTTATCATTTTCTTCACACTCGCCTCTTGCAGAAAACAAAAAGAAGAGGAAAAAAAAAACACGCTCACACTTGTGCAGATATATGCACACACAAGAACACACGCACAACCCAGAGAGGCAGCATGTGACGCCCGTAACAGGAAGTGAAGCATGTCAAAGGGTTGGGGAAGGTGTGAGACCAAGGCCCACAAAGAGTGGGGGACAGTGGGGGTGGGGGGAGGCAGAGAGGATTATGGGAAGAGAACAGAATGAGGGATGTGGTTATGATGGAAAGTAGAGGCGTGAAGGATTCCAAAAAGTGAGAAGAAGGCACAAACAGCAGGCCGATGGGAGGCTGCAGGAAGAGTTGAGTCATGAGGAAACAAAGGATGCACGCTGATGGCCCGTGTGGCCGAAACGAAACACAAGAATCCAGGTGGAGCATCTTAAAGGAATATTTCAGAGCTTTTCAAGTCATGTTCTGTGGAAAGAATATGAATATGGTAATTAATATCCTACCTGTTGTAGACAGCTCCTCTAAAATCCTTAAAGAGGAACTTACCCCCAAATTAACTTTTTTTATCTGATAAACTCCCTAGAATATGTGTAAAATGTTGTATAGCACTATACGGAGCCAAGATGGTGTAGTGGCAGGGCTTTTGACTTGGGACCCGAAGGACGCGGGTTCGCGCCCCGGCCACTACACACCTTGGGGTGTCTATGAGTGCACATCTAATTCTCCAGCTCCCCGAGCGCGACTACGCTGCTCGCTGCACCACCTGGTGGTGGTTGGGTTAAATGCAGAAGACCAATTTTGTCTGTCAAGTATGGGAAACATACACAGATGACAAATGTGACAAATTATTATTATTACAGTATCTGTGTTAATTTCCAAGTTTTGTGCGTATTTGTTCAAATCAGCAATATTTGGTCTAAAAACGTGTTTACACTAATCCTATGGGTTGAACTGTGGTACTGCAGCCTAATTTACTTATTGGTCAACGACTGTTCACTCTGACGTGTCTTGTACACTCTGTCGTCACATCCTCTGCTGCGTGAGTATAAAAGTGGTTCAAGCAGAGCCACTCCCCTGCAGAGATCGGGAGTTGGATTAGCGATAGCAACATAGCATTAGCATTAGCATTGTGAGTATTGATCGATATCATAAATTATGCTAATGCTAGCTGCATGTCACGGCCTCTCGTCCTGGCCACACCTCCTCGCTCTAGCCCCCCACCACCTCCCCCTCCTTTAGGCGGTGTCTCTTGGCACACCCACTTTGCATTTTTTAAATCTTGTCTTGGGGCGGAGCTATCGTTTCACAGTGGGGTAAGTTCCTCTTTAACTTGAAAAAGAATAGTTTTAATTCTGAACATAATGACTTGTTAAAACTACAATCACCGCTTTGTATCAGTTCATTCAATTCTGTTTCATAAACCTTTACTTCGCTGTTGGTTTTGCACCATGAGGTCATTCCCAGTGGCGGCCATAGTGATGGTAATGGCAGTTCCTAGAATCAGTTTTTTAAATTGTTTCGTTCAAAAGATTTGTTCACTGAATCCTTCAGTCCATGCAGTTTATTTGTGCAGTACACTATGAAGTGACACAGCACCACTTACGGCACAGCGCTACGCAAATGAGTCACTCCTCAGTGGCAGCTCTGTGTGTGTGCGCATGTGTAAATGGAAGTTTGTTCAGTGAACGGATCACTCCGCTGCCCTCTCTGTGTGGCCTATGTTCACGAGTGACAACATTACAGCAGCAAGCAGCGCGTTCACTAAACGTAAAGGCAGGTGTCATTTCTTTTATTAATTCTAATATTAAGACTTTATTAAGGACACAAAGCACCTGGTCTATAGGAAAGATTGAGATAAAAAAAATTGTGGCGTTAATGTCAAAAAGATGGGAAAGTTTTTTAATAAAATGCATAAACATCGCAGCTGTAGCAGAAAGACAACTAAACGTGTCCAGACAACACTTTTTCTACTTGACTCGCTCATCTTCACTCACACTGTCTCACTTTTCCCCAACAACTTTAGGGAGAGAGGGGCAGGTAAACAATACAGGTTACACACTCAGCGAGTCTCACTTGCGCTTCTTCTGTCTCCTCTTCTCATTACTTAGTCTGTTAAGATAACGGGGATGGGGTGTGTGTGCATTTATTTTCATGTGGCTTGACTCAAAATTAGCCATTAGCTTGGAGAAACAGATGCCAATGGGCATGTTCCCACGAGGAGAGAACTGTTAGAGTCACTCAGGACAGAGTCAGGGTGTGTTTCGTTCACTGAGTGATACATGTAGTTTATTTACAGTGAACGAATCACAAGTCACATTCGCTCAGGTGTCACATGCCACTATCAGATTCGCGTCACGAGTGAGTCACAGAACGTGGACGCTCCACTCCTGAGCTGCACACTCACGCTGAGCTCAGCTGAACTAACAAAACAAATCAGTTAATAAAGTGATTCAGTTCATTCACTCAGAAGAGTCATTCATTGGAACGAATCGTTCGTGAATGACACAACATCAGTGGCGGCTCCTGAGCAAAGATATTAGAGGGGCGGACATTCATTTCCAGAATTACTACCTACTAGTGGTGTAACGGCACATGTGGGTGTACCGAACCGTTTCGGTACGGAACGTTTGGTTCGGTCCACCTGCGTACCGTTTTTTTTTTTTCCCACTCATTAAACGTTATTAACAGGGGAATACAGTATATGCACCGCGGAACAAAATTTCCTGGGCGTGTTTCAGCACGGAGCTATTATCGCGCAGCTCGCGCAGCATTTAGCCGTTAGCACCTCGCTATGGTCTCCTGTTTGGGAACGTTATGGCTTTCTTGTTAAAAGACGAGTGCAAATCCTCAGCTGTGTGTGGACGTTGTTTCATGAAGATTGGATCTGCAGCAGCAACACCTCTAACGTGAACGCGCTGGAAACTACATAATCCGAACTTGAACAAAGAAACAGCAGCTGTTACAAACAGTGCTAACAACAGCTGCATTTAAACTACTTCATCAGGTAATTCAGATTAGTCCAGAGCAATAACACAAAGTGTAGGAGTTTTTAAATCTCTGAATCTAAGTCTGAATGTTGTTATATGCGCAGGCTTTAAAGTTACTGAGCGTCGCTATGAGACATTCATCATGTCAACACTTCAAAAAGTTCAGCACTTTATGAAAAAAAACTAACTGATAGTGTCAACTGTCACGGTTTTACTCAGGGAGCATGAAAACCCAGTGGTGCAGACGGAAACGCAGGAGGCAGGCGGTTGTAAAAGTAATACTTTTAATAACACAAATAAACAAGGCTGTCGTGGCAGCAATACTCACAGGAGAGGAGCTGTGGCGAGAGACATGAGGGTTTACCAGATTACACCAGACTATGCACCGACAATGAAATGAGACACAGACAGGACTTATATACACACAACTATGACGAGACATAATCACAGACACCTGGGGACAATCAACGGAGACACTCAACTAGGGACACAGAGCAGGACCGGAAAACTAACCTATAACATGAAAGTAACTAGGGACAGAACTGGAGGTAAAACTAAGAGTGAATAAACACGACTAAACTGGAAGGGAAACTCATAACTAACAGACTAGGAACTGACTACAGGATGACAACTAAGAGTGAATAAACATGAGACTAAACTGGATACTATTAAACTAACTGACTAAGGACTGGACTGAACTGGGAGGGAAACTAAATAAACTAACTGACTACAGGATGACAACTAAGAGTGAATAAACATGAGACTAAACTGGAAACCTTAAAACTAACAGAGGGGGACGAAGGGAGCCAATCCTGACATCAACAAGCCCTGGAGCTGATTAAAGCCCTGACCTGATGATGATGATGATGATGATGAGTGAGAGATTCAACCGTTCAAGAAGAGGTATTGTTCTTTTATTATTATTATCTAAATAATCTTTTTTATTTAAAATCATAATCTTATTAACCCTCTTTGTGTTTTATTTCCAGTCTGGGACAGAGGTAGCAGCTGTCTTCTTCCACTTCAGGGACAGACATCCACCAGAGATCACCTGCAGCTTGTGTGATGACTGAACTGAACTTTGAACTTTTCCAGGACCTGTCCCACCTGGAGGAGCAGGTCCAAGAAGAGGTTGTGAGTACAGTAATGAGGACAAATACAGCCACACTGCTGCTACTGGACAAAAACTTGATTAGTTAGATTGTAAACAGTCTGTTGCTGCTTATTGTTCTGGTTCTGACTGTTATTGTATTTATTAAGATTTTTATTATTGTTAATATAGTTTATTTATTGTAGAGTGCTGTTTATTTAAAATATCATCCAAATGGGTCACTTTTATTTATTACTACAATACAATACAAACGTATTTTTGGCATATTTTCAAAATAAACATTTTGTAAGTCTTTATTTTGTCTTTTTTTTTTTGGTACCGAAAATAAACCGAACCGAGCCCTCCTTGTAATTGAACCGAACCGAAATATGATTTTAGCGTACCGTTACACCCCTACTACCTACACATTGGCACTGATTGATTTAATTTATTGTTTTTATTTTTGTATGCAAACTCAGTGCCTTTTTTCTCCCTCCCGCAGGTCAAGGTTGTGTCTTGTGAAAATTAGTCCGGTCTAAGAAATTAGGCAAACAGACACCTCAAATACCACATCTGCCCCCACCCAAAACAGGAGTATTTTTAATTTTACTGCTGTAAAAACAAGCTATCTGCATTGTATTTTGAATTTGATATGAAGTAATAAGAAAATAAAATTAAAATAAAAACACCAGATTAACACAGTTAAATACAAACAACTGTTTTGATCATTGGACCTACCAAAGTTAAATGTACATGAGATACAGAACTGGATAAATATGACCCCACCATGCTAGCAAAAATGCCCCCCATTCTTGTCTTTCCTCTGTCCTCCTCAGTTTTCTGTTCAGGTCTCCTCTGTCGGCTCCAAAGGAATTTAAACAGAACATCTCCACTGTTGGACTCAGCAGGTTTCACTGCAGCTCTGAGTTCATATCAGGTCAAGTTTTAGTGGTTCTATAAATGAGCTAAAAACAGCCAAATGTGTCCACGGGGCAGAAAATTTGACGCCCCAAATAAATCTCAATTGGACCTGTCTGTTGGATCACCGACCAATTGCATTCTGAGCCACATGATGAACCTGGGTGGGTGAACGGTACCACCCACAAGAGTAAATAAGTAAAAAACTGAAAATGAATCACTAAAAATAATTTACAATTCCATTTAAATTTGTCAAAATAATTGAAAAACAGAAAACGACACACAGGAAGCTCAGTAATTATGTAATTTTCGTTATTTATTTGGAGGAAATACTTTGTGAGGTGAATTAATTTTTCAGGTGACCAGCCGCCACGTTATTCCAGTAGAAATATGATATCACTAGAAGGCCAAGTACTGCACCTGAAGTGCTACAGCTAGCTGCTGCTGTTGTTTGAATTTGCAAATAAAGCTAGTAAACCACAGCTTAATGCTATCAAAACAGTAGCCTAATGCAAAATTTAACAAGACAGTAGTTTAACGTGGAAAAAGAAGACATTAAAAATAAACTCAGCATTCACACAATAAGGAAAATGACGACCACGTGACATTTACGTGGGTAAAACTTGTTTTTTATGAACAGAACAAATCTCTCACACGTCTCGTTCTGCAGCTGATCCTTCATGTGGCGGTCGGTTCGTTTGGCTTTCAGTATCTCTGATGAGTTGGTCCGAGTGTTGCTGTGGCTCAGCACAGACACATTGTTCACATGTTTCCGCGTGTGTTGAACGGTCACTCTGCCCCTCAGGCGATGGTGTGTTAGGAAAGGAATGGATCCTCCCCCAGGAGCGCAGGGAGGAGATGCTTGTGAATGTCGCTGCAATAGTTCTGCTTCTTGATTTTCTGCTGTCTTGTGACAGTCAGGCGTCTACGAGCACAAAATGACAGAGACCGTACGTAAAAAAGTCCAGAAATGGTCTCAAATACTCTTTCAGCTAGTTGAAAGTAGCTTTTCTTTGTGATCATGAAGCAGTGATAAAACGGACGCAACGTTTAAGAAAAACAATCCGTACATTTGGTTGGATAGGGCTGAAATCACTGCAGAGGTGCTGAAGACCAGAGTTTGAATCAATGATCTCTCCTCCTCACCGTATGAGCGCCATCGGCTACGTTCAGGTGTGTTCTCGCTCGTAGCAGCAAACGTAGCCGAGCTGAGCCCCGAGCAGAGAAGAGTTGGCTGCAGGGGCCAGAAAAGTTCAATTCTGTCCAGCTCCACACCTCTGGATCTCGCTTTTCTGACCCAACTGGTGCTACTTCAAGTGAATCCGTTTCTCGTATGTTTGCATTAAAGGAGAGGCATACATGCAGCGCTGCACCCTGAGAGATGTCAACAGACACTGCTGCATCTAGATCTGGTGTTCTGCTCATAAAATATTAGCCAACTGTAGCTAAAAACTGTAGCTAAGAGCTAAAACCAAAGTTAACAAAACCAAGGCTAAATGCAGTGAACCGTGACTAAAAGGCAAAGTTATCAAATGTAAACTAAATGCTGCAAAAATCTAAACTGTGGCTACATTTTTTTTTAAATTAGGAAAACTGTAGCTAAAAGCTAACAGAAGTAGCTAAAATGTAAAGTTATCAACACTAACAATATACTGCAAGAATGAAAATTGTAGCAAAAAATTTTAACCAAAAAAAAAACAAAAAACTGTAGCTAAAAGCTAATAAACTTTTGTTCAAAGCTAAAATTAGGAAAAAAAAAAAATAGCTAAAGGCTACAGTTAGTAAAACAGTAGCTAAAAGATAAAACTTGGAAAACAGTTGCTAAAGGCTAACAAATATGTAGCCAAATAAGACATTTAGAAAAAAAAAACTGTAGCTAAAAGCTATCAGTAGCTAAAATTTTTAATATGCAAAATTTAAATTGAATGCTACAATTAACAAAGCAGGGGCAGCACGGTGGTGCAGTTGGTAGAGCTGCTGCCTCCCAGCGAGCTGGTTGCCCAAGGTCAAATTCCAGCCAGGGGGGCGTACTGGGTGGGGTTTACACTTTGAGATTTCTATTAATGAAAAGTGCAGTATGAATTGAATTTATTATTATTATTATTATTATTACATGTTTTCTCCGTGTATGTGTGGGTTTTCTCCAGGTACTCCAGTTTCCTCCCACAGACCAACAACATGCATGTTAGGTTGATTGGTAACAATTGTCCCTAGGTGTGAGTGAGAGAGTGAATGGTTGTTTGTCTCGTTTGTTTCTGTGTCCCTGTGATGGACTGTACACCTGTCCCCTGCCTCTCGCACAGTGATGGCTTAACATGGACACCGACAACCCAAAATGGAAGAAGTGGGTAAATGGATGGATGGATGGATGGATGGATGGATGGATGGATGGATGGATGGAAGGAAGGATGGATGGATGAATTAACAAAACAATAGCTAAAAGTTAAATTAAGGAAAACTGAGACTAAAGGCTAATAAACTTGTATTCTAAAGCTAAAATTAGGGAAACTGTAGCTAATAGTAAAAAAAAAAAGTAACTAAAAGGTAAATTTTCAAAACTGGACCTAAATGCTACAATTAGCACAAAAGTAGCCAAAAGCTAAAATTAGAAAAACGGTAGCTGAAGGTTGACAAAGCAGTAGCTAAAATGTAATTTAGCAAAACTTCAATTAAATGCTACATTTCTGCCGGGTGCCCACCAAATGCGTCAAAACGCTCCCAACACACGGTGTTGGCTGCTTGTCAACAGATTTCTGTTCACATCGAACGCGGCTGAAGACGCGCAGTGGGAGGAGCGTATTGGTCCTTTTCCGGTCGGGTTTGTTTTGTTTTTTCTACACCGGGCAGATAAAATCAGCTGTTCATGAGCCTCGTAACTACTTGAGTGGGTTTTCTACGAGCCGAACTGCAGCTCCGAAAGTCTTTGTTGAGATTAAAAGTTTTTTTTTTTTATGTTTGGGGTGATCGTACGCTCGAGCGGACAGCGGCAACTGTAAAAATGCCAAGTTTCTTACCGGAGGCTGGTTTCTTCATGGAGGCTCGTTGGGGTAAGTTTAAAAAGTCCAAAAAAATCCCGTCGTTGTTGCGTCATCACATAGCAGAGGCTCTCCCGATTGGTTGCTGCGACGCGTTGAGCAGCCAAAGTTCAAATGAATGAACTTTGGCTGCTCGACGCCTCGGCTGCTTTGGATGTGTGCGTGCGTGGGAAAGAACTGCCGCGCTGCTTGAACTGCTCAAGACGCACCACGCCTGGCCGCACCTCCACATAGACTTTGCTTGTAAAGTGGCTGCTTCGGCGCGTTTGGTGGGAACGTGGCATCATTCAAATGAACTTTGGCTGCTCGACGCGTCGCAGCAACTAGGGGTGGGCGATACTGAGAATTTTGGAATCGATCCGATACCAAGTAAATACTGTGCTAGAATCGCATACTTCGATACCGATTCCGATACTTGGGGGCGCTGTTGAGCCGCACAAAAATATAACACTGCCAACAACATAAAAACAATGATAAGAAAACAACTTCTATTGCACAGATGTTTTAATGTCAAATAAAAATGCTCTATCAACTAGCTGCAGTAGCAGTATAAAAAATTGAACAGTGTGATTTCATTTTTTTATTTTAGTTTAACCTAAACTAAATAATGAATGGAGGAATAGTTTGAAAGAAGAGGCCTTCGTTACAGAAGCCCTCCACATTTCTATAGGTATAGATCCCTATATCTGATTTTTACAGCATTGATCCACCCCTTAATTGGTAATTGTAGCTGATCTAATCCATGATAGCTTACATACCAGGTGCATATAGGTAAGGCTTAATGTAGAATCCCAATCATAAGCCCACCTAAAACCACATAATTGCATGACACATTGAACCAGGGTGGCACCGACTGGAAGCCATCCAGCCTGCAACCTTCGATGTGGGGACCTGCTGATCCAACGTTGGTCTTCAACCTTCATCCAAGGGCCGCCTCCTCTGCTTCAATCGAGGGATCCCCTCTACATGCTGATTAAAAACCATTCTTGCTGATGAAATCAATAACCCCATCGTTGTGGATTTACCGTTGTGGATTATAAGACTTTGTTTTCCAAGGGATCACAGACTCAGTTCTCCATGGGTTAACAGACTATGTTTTCCAAAGGATTAAAAGCTTACCGCAATGGGATTACCTACGAACAGTATGGAATTTCCAAAAACATTATGGGAGTATAATTTTGAACTTTTTTGACTTTTTTTTTTCCACTTGCTGGATTACATAGAGGTCAGAGACATTCGGTGGTATCCTTTCGTGTTGGAACTCATCTCCAAGGACAGGCGATGACTTCCAAAAAGGGGGACTGTAGTGATACACCTCGTCTCTGATATTTTAGGTTTCACACCTCTCTGAAACTCTAAGTGTTACACCTTCTTGAAGCCCTCAAGGAGACAGATGGACACTTATATATTTTTACAATTATTATGAATTAATGGACACTAATTAATCAGATTGAACTTTCTCTTTAATGTGTGTTAATTCAGAATTGATCTACAGTATATTTTTGTCATTATTAATGATGATCTGTTACTTTCATGAGCTATGACCTTCTGCTGGTTTTATTTCTGCAAAGCAAGCAAGACTCTGTCGCTAAGGCAGAAGTCAAGGTAAAGAGGCTTGTTTGTATGCTGCACGTGTGAGAAGCCCAGCTGAGATCCGTATGGGAAAGCTTGCCACCCTGGTTGTTTTCAAAATAATTAACTTTAGCTTAACTTAGCTCCAGAACTCCTTCCTCCTATTTCTTATTTTTCATAAGTATTTAATCTGTCAAGTTTTGTGCCAACAGTTAAGTTTTAATTGTCTGTTTGTTTTAATTTGAATTCTTGTCAACGTAGTTATTAAATCAGAGCTAATATCGATACAAATGTTTATGTAATTTTTGTGATAGTTTCAATAAAAGGTCTATTCTTTTGGTAGACCAACATAAATTGAAGTCTAAGCGTGAAATTACATTACTGGCTAATCACATCGTTAGATTTGTTGATTTATTCTGAAAAAGTTGAGACCCCGTGAACTTGGTGGCAAGTTTGTGCAGATAAAGTCTGCTCAGACTTGCACGTCTAAACTATAGGTAAGTCAGTAAACTGACTAATAACTCCTATATTGTTACATATATATATATATATATATATATATATATATTTATTTATTTTTTTAATACTA
>JBBPBX010096929.1:0-12947 GCA_038048925.1 Garcialebias charrua
ATATATATATATATGTATATATGTATATATATATATGTATATATGTATATATATATGTATATATATATGTATATATATATATGTATATATATATATATATATATATATATATATATATATATATATATTAGGGGTGTAACGATACACAAAACTCACGAGACGAGACGAGACAAATCACAGATCTCGCGAGAACGAGACGAGATTTTAATATTAGTTCAAGAAAACTTCAAAGATCGGTTTTATGCCGCAAAAAGGCTTTTATTCTGTTTTAACATGTATTACAAACCCAACTGATGTCTTCATTTTACTGATTGAATCTCCTTAGACCTTAGAACGTTCAACTTTGTTTAAAAAAAATAGATATTCACGCAGGACTTTCCAAAAATTGAACATAAATATCCGCATCAGCCTGAATCTGCAGCCGTCACTCACCAGTGTTGCCAGATTGGGCGGTTCACCGCGATTTTCCTTCTGACTTTTGCGGGTAAAGAGTGCTTTGGGTGGGTGGGACTCTATCTGGCAACACCGGTCACACCGGTGTTTACGCGTGTGTCTTTACATTCGGGGCAGCGTCGGCAGCGCCGGGACCCTCCATCAATGTAGAGGCGTCTGCGGCACCGGGACCCTCCATCAGTAGTTGGGGCGTCTTCTATAGCAACTTCATCCGGCGAAGCCATGCTGTCCGTGACGCTGACTTGCTAGGGGCTCTGCTAGCGCTAGCATTAGCGTCTCGCGAGACAACGTTACCTCTCAACGAGAGATATCGCGGGAGTTTAATATCGCGAGATCTCGTACAACGAGATCTCGTTACATGCCTAATATATATATATATATACACACACATACATACATACATACATACACATACATGCATACATACTTTGTACATACATACTATATATCATTTACAAAAGAGACCTGGTTTCAACAAAGAATGATGACAACAGCGGACAAAAGTGGAAAACAATAGACAATCATAAGGGAGGCATACAGATTTTTTTCTAACAATTTTAAAAAAGATGTCAAAGTAGCAGAACAGCTAGATTATTAGTTATATTAGTTTGTGTTTCTTTATTAAATTTTTTCTCAACCAAAACAGTAGAAAAAAACTTACATTATAAGCAGTTCGTATTCAGACAATCCAGACTGGTTCTTCTGGTTGGTTGTGTTGATTTCATTCTGCGTGAGGTTCCTCTCCACATTCACTGCAAAACATATGCTAATATCAGCAAATCTTCATAAAAATTACTAATGATTCACTCAGCCAGAATTTATGTACTATAAAACAGGCATCTAGAAATCTGGAAAGAAAACAGTGCTCCACTAACATGGAATAATTTTATTTAACTTGAAGAGATCATCTGCTAACATATAAAAAAGATAAAGCTAGAACTGTATACAGTATTACTCATCTTTAATAGATGAGAATAAAAATAACTCCAAGTTTCTGTTTAGTACTATTGTTAGACTAATTAAAAATCCCATCTCTGTTGAACCATGCATCCCTACAACTATAAGTAGTGATGACTTCAGGAGATTCTTTATAAATAAAATTATTTCAATTAGAGAAAACATTCACACCAACTTCCTACTATTGCCTCAGAATCCCTGTCAAAATTAGGCAGCTTTGGAAATGTAACTAGAAACTGATTTGGGTTTGGACTGTTTTTGTCCTGTTGAGCTCTCTGAATTATCAAAAATAATAGTGTCATCCAAATCTTCAACATGACTGCTAGATCCCATCCCAACCAGACTGTTTAAAAAGGTGTTTCCCTTAATTAAAAACCACATCTAGGATCTAGTTACTTTGTCTTTAATAAATAGTTACGTACCACAGCTCTTAAGGCTGCTGTAATTAAACCTTTACTTAAAAGTGGGGTGACATGATTTTTTTACTATGCATAAAATTGCTCAATATATATATTTTATCATTTAAATATGTTCGTTTTTGCAAACAAAATGATAAATCCCTTTAATTTTGCTTTAAAAGTGATTTTGAACTTCAAGCCGTGTTTAATCATGGGAAATCCGATTACACGCGAACGCACCATCTGTGACGTAGTGTGAGGCAGAGCTCTGGGCTTGTCACAGTGCGCGGGTATGAGCAGCTCGACATGAAGGTAAGTCTGATACAGCATCAGACCTAAATTAGATCCTGTTGTTTCTTGTTCCATCACCCAAACTATTTTCTGCTTCCCAAAATGAAGACAAATAGCTCAAATCTTCACATAGATTGATAAATTTGTCGGGTTTTAAATTGTCCGCTATTAAAGAGACCAGAGCCCTCTGCCTCTCACTACGTCACAGATGGTGCGTTCGCGTGTAATCGGATTTCCCATGATTAAACACGGCTTGAAGTTCAAAATCACTTTTAAAGCAAAATTAAAGTGATTTATCATTTTGTTTGCAAAAACGAACATATTTAAATGATAAAATATATATATATATTGAGCAATTTTATGAATAGTAAAAAAATCATGTCAGTGGACCTTTAAGAAGCCTAATCTTGATTCAGGAATTTTGGCCAATTATAGACCTATTTTAATCTAATATCCATTAAAAAAATTATTGAGAAAATAGTTGCAAACCAATTGTGCGCACATCTGGACAGAAATAATCAGTTTGAGGAGTTTCAGTCAGGGTTTAGAGCTCAGCATAGCACAGAAACAGCACTGGTGAAAGTCACTAATGATATTCTCATGGCCTCAGACAATGAACTTGTGTCTATACTGGTCCTGTTAGACCTCAGTGCTGCATTTGATACCACTGATAACAATATTCAACTACTGAGGCTTGAACATGTTATTGGGATTACAAGACTTCTCAAATGGTTTAAATCATATATGTTTGATATATTTCTGTTTGTAAATGTAAATAATGAATCTTATTCATATACCAAAGTTAATCATTCATGGAGTCCCTCAGGGTTAATTGCTTGGACCAATACTCTTTATTTTATATGTGCTTCCATTAGATAAAGTAAACAGAATGGGATAATTTGTCATTGTTATGCTGATGATACTCTCATATTTACTGATGAAATCTGATGAATCAATTCAGTTACTTAGACTACAAGCATGTCTTAAAGACAAAAATCTGGATGACCCTTAATTTTCTGCTTTTAAACTCAGACAAGATAGTTGTGGTTTTGGGACCTGACCTGAGTATTTTAGAATAAACTTTGCAGCCTTTCACTTCTGGGTGGCATTAGTTTGAACTCCAGTTCTAATGTAAAAAAAGCTTTGTGCTATTTTTTAATCAGAATATGTCCTTTAACCACCCAGGTAAAAAAAATAAAATAAAAAAAATACCAGGACCGCTTTCCTCCACCTGCATAATATCACTAAAATTGGAAACATATTGTCTGGTGGTGGTGGTGGGGGGTTACCTTAGCAGACCATGACAATGCTTTACAGCGGAGCTGCGTAGTGTCGGGGGGAGAGTGGGAGGGGGAGCGGGTGTACCTTTGTGACCGTGACAATGGAAATTTACAGTGGCGGATGGGTACAGGCGTAATGTTCCCACCAAAGGACAAAGGCGGAGTGATACAGATTCTAACTGTATTTAATGTTCACGGAGCGGCGGTAACAGCGTAGAGTGTGGAGAACAGAGACAAGATAGAACAACGATTTTTTTTTTTGTTGAGAAAAGTGAACACGTCTTTGCTAACTTTGCAATGGCCCCAAAGAGAAAAGAAGAGTCTTCGGATGGGAGCGCAGCTAAGAAAAGAAAAGCGATCACGATGGAGGTAAATCTTGATATACTTAAATGGGCAGATAGAGGAGAAACACTGACTGAAATAGGACGTAATCTTGGCTTGGCGCATTCGACAGTCACAGTCAATACAATAATGAAAGATAAAGCTCAAATCCTGGAGCATGAGAAGGGTTCAGCGCAGATGAAAGTGACTGTTATCACGAAAAAACGTAGCGGGCTGATAGTGGAGATGGAACGTCTGTTGATTCTTTGGCTTGAAGATCAAAATCAACGTCATATCCCTGTTAGCCTGATGGTTATACAGAAGAAAGCAAGACGGATCTACGAGGCATTAAAAGCAGAGAAGGGGGAGGGGTTTATGGCTAGCCGTGGTTGGTTTCAGCGTTTTAAAGAAAGGGCTAATTTCCATAACGTTAAAATTCAAGGAGAAGCAGCTAGTGGCAATGTCGAGGCAGCACGTGACTTCCCAGAAGCTTTAGCTGAAATAATTACGGAGGGGGATACATAGCCCAGCAGGTCTTCAACTAGGATGAGACTGGACTCTTCTGGAAGCATTTGCCCGACCGCACTTACATCGCCAAGGAGGAAAAAAACAGCTCCAGGCCACAAAGTAGGCAAAGAGCATCTGACGTTGCTGTTTCGGGGGGAATTCTGCTGGGGATTACAAGCTGAAACCGATGTTGGTGTACCAGTCCAAGAATCCTAGGGCCTTCAAGGGGATTGTAAAAGGTCAGCTGCCAGTCATATGGAGGACAAACAGAAAGGCGTGGGGGACATTGGCTGTTTTTGAGGACTGGTTCACCAACCATTTTGTGACAGATGTCCAGAGTCAGAGAGTCTTTATCGTCATTTGCACCGCATGTGGTACATGTGATGAAACGAGATTATGTACACAGGGTCCTAGTTACATCCAACAACAAAATGTAAGAGAAAAACAGTAATAACATCTAGGATATAACTAAGAAAAACATAAACTAGAAATACACTAAGCCCTAATGTAATAGAAAAACATCATTACAAACAGCAGCACGAACACAAGTCTGTATGAGCAGCAGATGGTCACAGATGAACACAGCAACAAGAAAACAGATCAGCATGATGTGATATTTTGCAGTGATTATTCTTATTATTTATTTATTCATGAGTCTAACAGCCTCAGGGTAGAAGCTGTTCCTCAGTCTAGTGGTTCTACATTTGATGCTCCTTAACCGCCGTCCTGAAGGGAGTGGGGCAAAGAGTGTGTGTGCTGGGTGAGTGGGGTCTTTTATGATGCAGGTGGCTCTTTTCCTGCATCTGGAGGTGTAAATGTCTGTGATGGTGGGGAGACTGACTCCAACAGACTTCTGTGCAGCCTTCACCACTCTCTGCAAAGCTTTACTTTCTGCAGGTGTGCAGCCTCCATGTCACACGTTGATGCTGGAGCACAGGATGCTCTCCACTGCACACCTGTAGAAGGAGGTGAGGACTGGGCTACTGAGGAAGTAGAGTCTCTGATGACCTTTCTTGATCAGGCTGGTGGTGTTGTTGCTCCAGCTGAGGTTATCATTCATGTGTACACCCAAGTATTTGTAGCTGGAGACCACTTCCACCGCAGATCCACTTATGTTCAGTGGGGTGTGGGTGTGTTTGTTCCTTCTGAAGTCCACAATCATCTCCTTTGTCTTCTTCACATTCATGTGAAGGTTATTCTCTTTGCACCAGCTCTCCAGGTGTTCCACCTCCTGCCTGTAGCTGGACTCATCATTGTTTGTGATGCATCCCACCACCGCTGTATCATCTGCAAACTTAACAATATGACAGCCTGGATGGGTAGCTGCTAGGCATGTAACGGTACAAGTGGGTGTATCGAACCGTTTCGGTACACCACGTTCGGTTTGATCCACCTGCGTACCTTTTCGGTTATTCTTTCACTCATTAAACGTTATTAACAGGGGAATATATGCACCGCGGAACAAAATTTCCTGGGCGCGTTTCAGCACGGAGCTATTATCGCGCAGCACGTGTAGCACGCGCAGCTTTTAGCCGTTAGCATCTCGTGCGGTCTCCTGTTTGTTAACGTTATTCATTCATTCATTCATTCAACCTTTATTTATACAGGCTAGCCTCGTTGAGTCACGGGGACTCATTTACAAGAGGGACCTGTCTCACTCACTGTTATAGCTTTCTTGTTAAAAGACGAGCGCGCACGCAGCTTGTGTGGACGTTGTTTCATGAAGACTGGATCTGTAGCAACACGTCTAACGTGAACGCACTGGAAACTATGTTATCCAAACGTGAACGAAGAAACAGCAGCTGTATTTAAACTACTTCATCAGGAAATCAGATCGGTCCAGAGCAAACACGAGCTGTATGAGTTTTTTAATCTCTGAATCTAAGTCTGAATGTTGTTTATGTGCAGGCTTTAAAGTTACTGAGCATCGCTATGAGACATTCATCACGTCAACACTTCAAAAAGTTCAGCTCTTTATGAAAAAACTAACTGATGTTAGATAGTTTGTCCATCAGAGTTTGGAGGATCATGGTGTTGAAGGCAGATGTTGTCAACAAGCCCTGGAGCTCATTAAAGCCCTGCACTGATGATGAAGAGTGAGTGATTCAACCGTTCAAGAGGTACTGTTCTTTTATTATTATTATCTAAATAATCTTTTTTTTAATTTAAAATCATAATCTTATTTTTTTTTTACCTCCTTGTTTTTTATTTCCAGTCTGGGACAGAGGTAGCTGCTCTCTCTTCCACTTCAGGGAAATCCACCTGCAGCTAAGAAGTGTGTGATGACTGAACTGACATGAACTCTGAATTGTTCCAGGACCTGTCCCACTTGGAGGAGCAGGTCCAAGAAGAAGTTGTGAGTACAGTAATGAGGACAAATACAGCCACACTGCTGCTACTGGACAAAAACTTGATTAGTTAGATTGTAAACAGTCTGTTGCTGCTTATTGTTCTGACTGTTATTGTATTTATTAAGATTTTTATTATTGTTAATATAGTTTATTTATTGTAGAGTGCTGTTTATTTAAAATATCATCCAAATGGGTCACTTTTATTTATTACTACAATACAATACAAACATATTTTTGGCATATTTTCAAAATAAACATTTTGTAAGTCTTTATTTTGTCTTTTTTTTTTTGTACCAAAAATTAACCGAACCGAACCCTCCTTGTAATTGAACCGAACCAAAATGTGATTTTAGCGTACCGTTACACCCCTAGTAGCTGCACAATCATATGCGAGCAGAGTGAACAGAAGAGGGCTCAGCACACATCCTTGAGGAGAGCCATTGCTTAGGGTAATGGTGGATGAGGAGAAGTTGTGGATCTTCACGGACTGAGGTCTGTTTGTTAAGAAGTCTAGTACCCAGTTACAAACGGAGGGGCTTAGTCCAAGTGTGGATAGTTTGTCCATCAGAGTTTGGGGGATCATGGTGTTGAAGGCAGATGTGAAGTCCACAAAGAGCATACGGACGTAGGAGTCCTTCTGATCCAGGTGGGTGAGAGCAGTGTGGACCACAGAAGAGATGGCGTCCTCTGTTGATCGGTTCTCGCGGTACGCATACTGATGAGGGTCCTCGTTGATGTTGACGGTTGTCTTGATGTGGGTCATGACCAGTTTCTCAAAGCATTTTGCGACTATCGGGGTGAGGGCCACCGGCCGATAGTCATTCAGACCAGTCACTGTGGAGCTTTTTGGGACTGGGATGATGGTGGCGGTCTTCAGGCAGGTGGGAACTGTCTCCAGGGCAAGTGAGGTGTTGAAGATGTCAGCCAGCACCTCACAGAGCTGATCCGCACATTCCTTCAGAACTTTCCCGGGGATGTTGTCCGGTCCAGTTGCTTTATGAGGGTTGATCCTTCTGAGACTACCTCTCACTTCTGCTGCGGTCACGCTGAGATGCTCTTCATCTGGTGGTGAGGTGAGTCTGGTGCTGGCTGGTCTGTTTGGGTCTTCAAAGCGAGCATAAAACTTGTTGAGGGCATCAGGCAGAGATGGGTCTTTGGGGCATTGTTTGCTCCTGCCTTTATAATCAGTTATGCATTTGATGCCCCTCCACATGCTCCGTGGGTCTTGTGAGGTGAACTGACCCTCGATCCTCTGTGCATATGTGGCCTTGGCCCTCTTAATGCCAGCAACCAGCTCTTTCCTGGTCTTTCTCAGCTCCTCTGAGTCTCCAGACTTGAAGGCAGCGTTCCTAGCTGCCAGCAGGGTGCGAACCTCTGCGTTTAACCAGGGTTTTGTGTTGGGGTAACATTTAACATATTTTTTATGGATACATTTTCAGAGCATGTGCTAATATAACCCAGTACTGAGGATGCATAAAGTTCAAGATCCACTGAGCTTCCATCAGCAGCAGCCTCCCTGAAAACATTCCAATCAGTTTTTTCAAAGCAGTCTCTTAGCATGGGACCACTGTCCTGGAGCCAACATTTGACTTCCTTTTGTTCTGGTTTGGAGCGTCTCAGTGGGGGGAGTTGGACTGGGACCATAAGGATGGATAAATGGTCTGAAAAACCGAGCGGGGGGCGGGGCTTCGCTGTGTATGCGCCCTTCACATTTGTGTAAACATGGTCAGGCGTGTTACTTCGTCGTGTTGCTATGGATACATGTTGGTTGAAGCTTGGGAGACAGTCCTTCAAATTCACGTGATTAAAGTCACCTAGGACAATACAGAGCCCCTCTGGATATTTACACTGCAGCGAGCTGATTAAGTCATGAATTTCTTCCAGGGCGACATTAGCATTAGCATCAGGAGGGATGTAAATTACTGTGATAAGGATCACTGAGAACTCACGGGGAAGGTAGTGGGGACGGCACCTCACTGTCATCAGCTCCACAGCAGTTGTGCATAGACATTTGATAACAGCACAATTCGTGCACCAGTTCGTACTCACGTAAACACACACACCACCGCCTCGTGTTTTTCCCATAGTCTCGGTGCAATGGTCCGCTCTAAAAAAGAGTCTGTCATCAAGTTCATGCACAGAGTCCGGTGTTTCCTTAGAAATCCACGTTTCCGTGAGGCAAAGCACAGAGCACTTCTTCATTTCCTCTGACTTTGCCACTCTCAGACAAAGCAAATCCATTTTGCTGTCCAGCGAGCGGACGTTAGACAGAAAAAGAGCCGGCATCGGGGGTCTCCCAGTTTTAGCGTCCGCCCGCAGTCTCACCATAATCCCCGCTCGGCTGCCTCTCTTCTGACGTCGGGAGCACCGTTTCCTTTTCTTTTCGCCGGAGCGTGCACCTCCGCTGCAGCCAGGTGGATGACTTTAAAAGACGTATCCTGCATGTAATGATAAGAGCTTTAAATAAGTGTCTGTTTTGAGCATGAGAGCAGGCGCACTGTAACTAGTTGGCCTGTAGAGGGCGCCCTGGTTCTTGGTTGTAAAAAGGGCACATGTTGACTGTATGACGCAGTTGCATCAGTTCTTAACTTGTATAAAGCTGCCTGCTTCAAGTAACACTCCGGTGTGGTTATTAAAGAACTCACTACACAAACATGACATGGTGTCAGAAGATGGACTTGAAGAGGAGCAACCGTTTGTAAAGTCGGACGCAGAGTAAGCCACGTTTTGGAGTTGCTAACGCTACCGGATGCTAATGCTAACGGAGCTAGCCACCTAGCTGGTCGAGAAGCAGAAAAAGAAGTGAGCATACTCAGCGTGTGAATAAGAACTGAACATGGAAGGACTGCACCCACCATCTAGTTTGCAACTGACAGGTAATGTGGCAGAGAACTGGAGAAGATTCAGACAACGTTTTGAGCTGTACTTGACTGCAATAGGCGCAGATGAAAAGAACGAGAAAAAGAATGCTTCAGTGTTTTTGCACGTGATCGGCGACGATGCACTAGAGGTTTACAATAACTTCACCTTTGACGAAGAAGCTGATAAGATGAAGCTCAAGATAATAATTAAAAAGTTTGAAGAGTATTGCATACCCAGAAGAAATGTGACATTTGAGAGACACAGGTTTTTCACATGCGTGCAGAAACCTGGTGAAACTATTGATCGGTATGTAACTGAGTTAACCAACAGAAGCAAGACGTGCGAGTTTGGCGGACTGGCAGACTCATTGATCAAAGACAGGCTGGTGTGTGGAATCCCAGACAATGGTCTGAGGGAGAGACTGTTGAGAGAGCAGGATCTCAATCTGGAAAAAGCAATAGCTCTGTGTAGAGCAGCAGAGACAGTGAAAACTCAAGCTAAAGAACTGTTCAGCGAAGACAACACAGTCGATACAATAAGAAAGGAGACAAACAGGATGTCAAAAACAAAATGGACACCTACAAGAGGAAATATGAATCCGAAGCCATCAAACAGAGAGAGACAAGAGAATAAGTGTGACCGGTGTGATACACAGCATCCTCCAAGAAGATGTCCAGCGTTTGGGAAAATATGTAACAACTGCAACAAAAAGAACCATTATGCCAGATGCTGCAAAAGTCAGGACCAGCAAAGCAAAATTCATGCAGTGGATGAAAGTGACACCGAAGAGTTCTATGTAGATGTGGTGACAAACAACAATAATGATGAAGAGGATTGGATAATGACACTAAAGGTTAATGACTCATATGTTGCAATGAAACTTGACACAGGAGCCCAAACCAATGTAATATCTGAAATAGAACTGAAGAAAATTAGACCAAGACCTCAAATATATGAGACTAGAACGAAAGTGAAAGGATACTCAGGAGCAGCAATACCAGTGAAAGGTAAATGCATGGTTAAAGTGACACACAAAGAAAAGACTTACACACTTGCATTTGTGGTGGTGACACAAGATGTGCAAACCATACTAGGTTTATCTGCTTGTACAAGATTAAATCTAGTAAAGAGAGTGCTTGTTGTCGACACTGAAGGAAACACATGTTACGAAGAACTAATGAATGAATATGAAGATCTGTTTCAGGGCCTGGGATGCCTACAAGGTGAACACACGATCAGAACAGACGAAAATATTCCACCAGTCATTCACCCTTGTCGGAAAGTGCCATTTGCTCTTCAGCAACCACTAAAAGAAGAGCTGGACAGAATGGAAAGGCTGCAAGTGATCAAGAAGATCGATGAACCAACAGAATGGGTGAGTTCACTGGTGATAGTGGTCAAAAAGAATGGAAAACCCAGAGTGTGTATGGATCCAAGAGACCTTAATCGGGCAATAAAGAGAGAACACTTCAAGCTGCCGACAAGAGAAGAAATAATGTCACAATTTGCTAATGCCAAATACTTCAGCAAACTAGACGCATCCTCAGGATTTTGGCAACTCAAGTTAGATGAGGCAAGTTCAAAGCTGTGCACATTTAACAGTCCATTTGGCAGATTTAAATTTCTTCGGTTACCTTTTGGCATTGCCTCGGCGCCTGAAGTGTACCACAAAACAATCCATATGATTTATGAACACTTAGAAGGAGTGGACACTTCAATGGATGACATCATTGTATGGGGCAGCACAAAGGCAGAACATGATAAAAGGCTGAGAGATGTTCTGGAAGCAACCAGAAAAGCCAACCTCAAGTTGAATAAGGAAAAATGTCAACTAGGAGTTAAAGAATTAACATTTGTTGGAGATATCCTAAGCAGTGAGGGAGTGCGACCAGACCCCAAAAAAGTGTCAGCAATTGAAAATATGCAAAGACCACAGTGTAAGAAAGATGTACAGAGGTTCAATGGAATGATAAACTACATGGGTAAATTCATACCCAATTTGTCTGAACAAATGACACCGCTGAGACAGCTAACTGAAAAGAAAACGGAATGGGAATGGAATCATGAACATGAGAAATCCTGGAATGATCTGAAAAAGGCACTAACAAAAGAACCTGTCTTGAAGTTTTATGATCCAGCAAGAGCCATCAAAATATCTTCAGATGCATCACAAAATGGATTGGGAGCAGTGTTATTACAGAAATATGAAGACTGGCAACCAATTGCGTATGCATCACGCTCAATGACTGATGCAGAAACAAGATATGCACAGATTGAAAAAGAGCTGCTCAGCATAACGTACGCCTGTGAGAGATTTCACCAGTTCATTTCAGGACAAGAAGTCTGTGTGGAAACAGATCACAAACCTTTGATCACACTGTTCAGAAAGCCTCTCAATGACTGCCCTTTAAGGATTCAAAGAATGATGATTCGTTTGCAGCGCTACACACTAAACGTGATGTACACACCAGGCAAGTTAATGTACACGGCCGACACGTTGTCAAGAGCAGTTGACCCCAAAGAAGTAACAAGCTCTAAAATGCGTGATGACGTAGATTTATATGTCAACATGATCACAAGTGCACTGCCTGTGTCGGACACCAAAATGGAGCTCATAAGACATGAGACGAAGAAAGACATGACAATGAAAAACCTCACTCAAACCATCATGAATGGATGGCCCAGCACAAAACAAAGTTGCACACCTGAAATAAACGAGTACTGGAACTGCAGGGAAGAACTATCAGTAGTTGATGACATCATATACAAAGGGAGCAAAATAGTCATACCAAAGAGCTTACGGAAAGAAATGCTGCAAAAAATTCACAAAGGTCACCTGGGAATTGAAAAAAGTAAAAAGAGAGCTCGGGAAGTCTTGTAC
Source organism: Garcialebias charrua (assembly GCA_038048925.1). Taxonomy (NCBI): domain Eukaryota; kingdom Metazoa; phylum Chordata; class Actinopteri; order Cyprinodontiformes; family Rivulidae; genus Garcialebias; species Garcialebias charrua. The sequence goes on from JBBPBX010096929.1 coordinate 12,302, forward strand.
TGGCCGCGGATTAACCAAGATGTAGAAAATGAAGTTTCCAGTTGTCCAACATGTTTAAAATACAGAGCAAGCAATGCAGCAGAGCCGCTGAGGCCTCATTCAGTTACAGACAGACCTTATCAAAAGGTAGGAGCAGATCTCTTTACATTAGAGGGACATGACTATGTTGTGATCACTGATTATTATTCCCTGTACCCAGAAGTTTACAGACTACATGCCACTACAGCAGAGGCTGTTATAACGACTCTTAAAGCAACATTCTCCAGACATGGTGTTCCAAATACAGTCTTCACGGACAATGGTCCACAATTTTCCAGTGAGAGTTTTCGGTGTTTTGCTGAGGACTGGAACTTTGTGCATGTGACATCAAGTCCTCACTACCCTCAGTCCAACGGGTTGGTGGAGAAATCTGTTCAGACAGTGAAAAAGCTAATGAAAAAGGCAAAAGACAGTAATGAAGATTTTCACCAGAGCCTTCTGATATATCGTGCTACACCACTAGAACATGGTATGTCCCCTGCACAACTCCTGATGGGGCGGCGTCTGAGATCAAACCTGCCGGTTAAAGAAAGCCTGCTGACTACAGAAGTGGATGTAAGGGTGAAGGAATTCAAGGAACGACAAAAAGCAAAGCAAAAGTACTACT
>JBBPBX010096930.1:0-12946 GCA_038048925.1 Garcialebias charrua
ACAACTGTGGTCCAGGAAATGACCCGATCCCTGGTCTCCAGCTGGTTTGACCTCACATCTGAGTTTTAGTAGTCAATTTATCACAGTGTGTAACATGGTTCCAGCCTCTCTGTCTGCACTTGGTCTATAAGAGGCACACGCAGCCTGATAATAAAACTACCCCAGACAGCTAAAGCTACTGCAGCCTGAAAGTTGGCTTAAAAATATAACCAGAACCAGGAAACGTGACAAAAACTTTATTATGACTTACAGCTGCAAAAATCGCAACTAAGTAGGTGAGGTAAGCTAATACGAATGTCCCAGACAACCAGGTGGTAAAATATTGAATGGACAAAACATAAAGCAAAGCAGAAATGGTATGAGGAAAAACAGTAATTACCGTATTTTTCGGAGTATAGGTCACACCTTTTTATCATTTTTTTCATGGCCTGCGACCTATACTCAGGTGCGACCTATATATGACTTTTTATCACTTTCGGCGAAACAAATTTTTAAATCCAGCTCATTTCACAATTACGTTAATTTATTAAGGAAAAGTTCAGCTCAGACACATATTTGCTATAATTTTTATCAAACAAATAATTGTTTTTAAGTGTTAATCTTCTTAAAAGCCTTGCTGTGCGCTCCTGTGGCAGACATTTGCAGCAGAGCTAAACGTAGGTGCGACCTACCGTATTTTCCGGAATATAGGTTGCGGCTTTTTATCATTTTTGCATGCCCTGGCTGCCAAAGCTGGGCACCGCTAATTAAAAAATTAGTTCCACAATTTCTAAAACGCTTATTAATTTTTTTAGGTCCACAATTTCAAATGCACAAAGGCCTTATCAAAATTAGGGGAAGCTAATCTAATCCGCTATTTATATTCAACAATTTGTAGCCAGCAACGTTTTGCAATATCTGCACCACACTGCCAACTACAGGCGTATAAACTAATATACACCTCACCTTGCCCTACTTTTTAACAGCGATTCGCTCCGGGTGTCATCTATTAAAATACAACTTTCACTCAGGGTCCAAAATTTTAAAAGTTGTTTAATGTGTGGAATGCTTTTCGACTGCTTCTTTGTCCTTTTTTTGTTTGTTTATTGTAGATTTTTCATTAAAAATGCATCGATAAACTTATTTTTAACTGTTTTCTGGAAAACTGAAGTGCCCTGCAATGCATTATGGGTATACAGATGACGAAGGTGCTATACAAATAAAGTTTATTGTTTATTATTTAATGATTTATTTTTAAGCCACAAAATGAAAAAGCTGTGAATTTGTGCTTGTTAATTTCTGTGCACATGTCATGTGCATGCATGAAAACCTTGATTTTCTTTGGAAAGAAATAAAGAAGAAATAAAAAAACATTTCCAGACACTATTTTACTGTATTACTGAAAAAACACATCTACTCAAAAATTGTGGTGGCCATGAGTAAATAAACACAATGTGATTAAACAAATATATAAAAATATAAAAAGTATATACACAACAAAATGCCTATAAAACATAAGCTGGTGAAAATTCTCAGTCGTCCAGGACATGATAAAATCAAAAAAGGCGTTCAATACAAGATCAACTGGACTTTATTTGTTGCAGAAAACGTTCAGAATGGCAGCTGTGAGACTGAAGTTTTATGCGTTTTATTAGTATAAAACTTCTTCTCAGTCTTACAGCTGCCATTCTGGATTGAAAAAGCCTTTTGGATAAAGGGTGAAACGTTTTCTGCAACAAATAAAGTCCAGTTGATCTTGTATTGAACGCCTTTTTTGATTATAAAACATGAGAAATAGAAAAAAAATGTTTTTAGTCACTTAGTGTAACAGTTTTATTCCCTGCCCTTCCTCAACTTCAGGCTACTCTGACTGTTCTTCTGTGCTCATCTCCAGCTGCACTGGAGGGGATGGGTGTGTTATATTTGGTGAACAGATCGATGAGTACCTGCTCACCCAAAAAGGCAGCATCGGTCAACACCACGTTTAAATCTCAAATACACGGGTGTGTCGCCACGGCATTTATACATGATGAAAGTAACCCAAATACATAAAACTAACGACTCGCCGTCGAATGGTCGACACAAAACGCACAATAAAATCCTTCGGCCACGTTAATTTGGCTTGAAACAGCTGGGTTTTCTAAGGATTTCCATTAGTAACCCACAACCAACCGGCAGACAGTTAGCGTCTATAGGTACTCAACAGATTTAATGAAAAGTAATAAAAATACATGAAAATAACGACTCACCGTCGCGTGGTATACACAGAACACAAAATAGAATCCCCCGGCCGCGTTAATTTGGCTTGAAACAGCTGGGTATTCTAAGGATTTGTCCAAGTACCCAGCACAAACAGCTAGCCACGGAATTAGCCTCTGAGTTCACCTCTAACCCGGAAGCTGTCGAGATGGAATAGTCCATTTTTAGTAGGGGGATAATGAAATCAACCGTTTTTTAAATTGCTTATTTAATGATTGTTTTCATCGTAACTATAATTATTTTTATGTTAAATGTAGATTAACAAGCAGGATCAATGTTAGGAATTAGGTGACTGGCCGGGGCGCGGCGGGGCCGGGGCCTCATGCTGATGGGATCCCCAGGCATTTACCTACATGGTAGATCCCCCCCTCTGCTCCCTCCCCCCTCCAACCCTCCCTCACCCTCACACCCTCCTCCTCTCTGCTGTTTACGGTAGGGAAAAAGGTAAAACAAGCAGCATTATGAGCTTGTAAATAAGTTTATTGGTTTTTACTGATAGATAATTAGTTATTAGCGGTACTGCATTTTAAATAAAAATAGCAGAAATCCGCTTATGAATTATAAAAGTTAGTCAATTCACAAAAACGCTGACAAAAAGTTTAGGTCCACTGTAAGCGGAATAGCGATTTAGCGCTCCCCTAGCGGTCTGTGCCCACCTTTGCTGGCTGCGACCTATATTCAGGTGCAACCTATTTATGGCTTTTTATAAAATAAGCTGATTTGAAATCATTTATTAACAAAAATTAAACTGAGACACACTCTTAGAATAATGTCAGCTAACAAATCTATTTTTAGGTCTATTTTAGGTCTAATAAGGGAAGTGCTGACTGTAGTAGCTTGAATCTATATATTTTTTTGCATGTCCAGAGGACCAGAATTAGCTTTTTAAGATTTTTCTACCTGGATTATTGAGCATGCATCAGGGTATTTTTTTAGGTGTTTATCCTGCTAAAAGTATTCATTTATTAAAGAAAAGTTCAGCTCAGACACATATTTGCTATAATTTTTATCAAACAAATAATTGTTTTTAAGTGTTAATCTTCTTAAAAGCCTTGCTGTGCGCTCCTGTAGCAGACATCTGCAGCAGAGCTAAACACGGTCCACATTTTGACGTAGGTGCGACCTATATTCAGGTGTGACCTATATTCAGGTGTGACCTATATGGATTTTTCCAATTCTTTGGCAATAATTGGACAATGCGACCTATATTCAGGTGCGACCTATATTCCAGAAAATACGGTATACTCCGGTGCGGCCTATCTATGGATTTTTCCAATCTATTGGTAATAATTGGACAATGCGACATATACTCTAGTGCGACCTATACTCCGAAAAACACGGTAAGTTTCTGCAGTTTTTCAATCAGCTAGATGATTAAAAAAAACACTCAGTGCAGAAAGTAAATATATTAATCTGAAAATGCATCTTTTCAAATAGCGTGGCAGGGCAGCAGAGTGGTAAAATGTACAGTAAATGAGTACCTAGACGGGCAGGTATAGCTGCCAAAAGCTCCAGCAGAGTGCATGCTCTGATAAGACACCTCGCTCATCCCCAAATCCTGTCACCATTAGCATAGCTGCTCCCCAGACTGCAAGAAGCACTAAATCCCTGCTCCGAGCTTCTGCTGAGAGCAGCCGCCCCTCCCTGTCCTCTTCCCATCCTTGCAAAATGAAATTAAACGATGTACTGTATTTGGCTGCTGCCAGGTGGAGTAAGCATCTTGCTGTGTTAAGCTCTTTCACGTTGCTGTTAAGATGCGCTGCAGTGGATCCTGTGGACTTTAACCCTCAGTCGGATCTAAAAGGCTAATCCATACAAATAAACACCATCTCATAGAGCTAATCAATTGATGATATGACTGGAAGAACAAAGACAGGTAATTTTGTGTGTGTAGATGTCAGTATTCATATTTTGTAAAGAATCTCTTGCTGCCAGGTTGGAGGTTGGTTATTAGCCCAAAGACACTGACCTCTAAGGTCAGCTGGGGTCCTGCTCTTGTCAAATGTGTCATGGCTGACAGTCTAGAAGAAACGGTTGTTATAAAGAGCCGAAAGCTTTAAGGGTGTGGGGGTGTGGGGTTTACAGCTGCCAGTCCCTGGCTGGTAGGAGGCTTTGATGAGAAGAAAGATGGGGTCACACAAGTGAGGACCTTAACATGCTTGATGAAACACTGACATAAGACAGATGTAAAGATTGCCACTTTTAGTTTAGGAGTTCAAACCACTGAAGAAATTAGGGATTATTTTCAGTGAAAGCTGTGGTATGAAGTTAGGGTCAGCTTGGGTAGAAATGTTGCTCAAAAACACAAACATGTTTTCTCTTTGAGACAAACCGCCCAACCAGTGGTGTAGTCTTCGCTTTTGTACTGGGTATACTGTGCTTAGAAACCAAAGTGCACCAGTTAGTACAAAGCAGTGGTCAATTTCTTTTGATTTTTAAGCATATTGAACATTTTCAAATGTCTCTGATGCTTATATTTGAATAAATGTACAACAAGCTTTGTACAACAATTGGCTTTGTATTAAAAATATGTTATAAAATTTATACAACAGTATAAAAGCAAAACATGTTCAAGTATTAAGTACTAAGTACAGAAGTATTAATTATACATAAAACAAGTTGAACCGACTCAGTGTGTCTATAATATGTTCCAAATGTGTTGACAATGGCACATGCCCAATAATATGTCATGCATCATTGGACATTTTTAAGTGGGTATACTGAAATTCCCAAGCTTTTCTAATGGGTATACTCTGTATATCCGCATATCACATAGACTGTGATATACGGATATACTGTGCCCAACCACTTGCTGAGCATTTTTGTTTTTGGTATCCCTACTAGTTCTCCATCTGTGTTAGATCTCTATGCTTTTTATTATTGGAATCATGCAGATACATTTTTCCTGAACTTACAAGTTCAGGACCGGAAATTTGATCTTTGACCACAATAATGCTCTCTGTCAGCATATTTTAAATAAGTTCAAACAAACTCTAAATTCTCATTTTTCTTTATTCAACGTCACTCACACAGAACATTCTCACTGAGTCAGCAGAAGAGCTGGCTTTTAGTTAAAAACACCTAGTTTAGTTTCACTTTTCTTCCTTTCTAAAGTTACAAAAAAATTAAATAAAATTAATTTAAAAAATAAAACGTACTGCTCCTCGAACTGAATCACAAAGCTGCAGTGAGTGAGATAAAAAAAATAATGATAAGAAATATGAAGGCGACTTAAAAGGTCCTAACCTCAAGTGTGTTCCTGCCTGTCAGAGCAGAAGGAGAAGGTTCATGAGCAGGTCACGTTAAAATTTAAGGAAATGTTGACAGTTTATGTGGAACCAATGTTGACTTTCTATCACCGGGGTTAAAGAGGTGGGAGACCGTTCTAAAGCAAGATGAAGGCACGAGCACATTATTTACACTAAAATGAGATCAACGCAGCGTGAAACACAAGGCATAATGTTAAAGTTTGAGACAAATTTTGAGCCAATGAGATGATGTAAGTTCTAGTTTATTACAAATTTTGATCAAGAAAAAAGAATCTGTCACAAACTGGATTGTCCTGAGCAAATGGGTAAGATGCTACAAGTACAAGAAAATTGTAATAATCAATATGTTTCTGCTGATGGACTCTGCAGTGTCATTTTTTAAAGAATAAGACGACTGTTCCCTAAAACAACTTGTTAGAGTTGTCCTATCATGCTGAGACCCCTGGTCTTGTCTGCACAAATTCGGACTAGTTTCTGGCCCGGTTCTGTACAGATGAGACGGGCCCAGCTGCTCTGAGTGAGCTTCCCAGGGTCAACATCCGATAAGGTATATATATTTTTTATTTTGCTGGATCTACCATGTAAATAGATTTGCATTTTCATCCATTTTCACAATCAGAAACAGATAAGACCAGTGATGTCACACATAGTCACCCCACTGATCCACTCTGATAGGCTGTGCTCCCAGAAGTGAAGGCGGAGCCAAGGACCAATATAAGCCACGGCGTTCTGTGAAATGGGGCTTCCGCTGCCGGGTTAAGACTAGCTGGACGGATGTCTCAGTGCTGAATCTGTAACTATTTCCTGCCTGATGAACATTAAATTGGTAAACTGAAATTATATCTCTTGAGTTATTTGTATTAGAGCAAGTTTCCTCTCCATCTGGGAATAAAAGAACCAGACGCCAGAAGTAGAGAGTCGGACTGGTTTCAGGGACAGACCCAGTCCAGATTCACACAAACTCAAATGGTTTCGCAAGTCCAGCATTCATTAAACATCACTTGACCACCCCAAACTCCAAACTTGAACCCAATGGAGGATTTTTGGACTTTACCTAATGATCTGAGAGAAGCAACATCAGTGCAACTTCTTTAAAAAACATCAAATATAGCTGTGGACCAATTGAGGGTTGGGGTGGGGGTAGTCATATGAAGAGCTAGAAGCACACCGCAAAAGTACATCTTCAATCGAGGCCAGGTTTACAGTTTATAACAGGTAATCCAGCTGAGCTGCAGACTTGAATGCTTCATATTTTTCCAATGTGGCACCACTCAACCAGGTTGTAGAATACTCATGTAGCTGTTTTTACATAACCTTGCTCAACATGATCAGACACCCCTGCCTTGGTTTCTACCTTATAGGCTGGTTATTTATTTATTTTTATTCTTCACGTTGGTTTTGATTTTCCGTGTTCAACTTTGTCATTAAAAACTACCTCTCTCCTACATGCAGTTCTTGTAAAACTAACAAGCGCCTAAACAAACAAAGCAAAGACACCACAGGCTTTGCCTCATTCAAACTACCAGAAACAGACAGGGTGGGGATGAGGGAAGAAAGATGCAGCAGCATCAATAATTCCCTCTCCGCGTCGTTATCAGAGTGGTTTCCAGCCACGATGACTGGAAGGCCTGTTGCTATCATTCATGGTATTAATGCTGGGACAATGCTGAGGCAGCTTCGATGAGATTACGCCCGACTCTGAACCACTCCACCGGGTTAAGAATCCTTAAATTTTGAACTGTTAAGCTGGGGAAGCGCCAAACCAGGGTTTGTTAATATTATTTTTCTCGGCTGAGGCATTCTCTGCAGGGCTGACAAGGGGTGGTAATCTTTTAACACAACAACAGGAAGCGAAGATAAATTATTCAGGAGAAGATTAACCAGGTAGTCTCATTAAGTGCACACTCTCACAGCTCGCTGTTTCGATAAACTGAGACAGAAAAACACATATTCTAGATAAACACACCCAAGTTTGAAAGGGGACTCACATGAGTGGGCACAAGTACTGTGATGTACTAAGGATAACCTCCATCTGTCAAGGAAAAAGGTGAAACCAAGAGCAAACACGCAGCGCAGATGGGAAGTCAAGCTGGATGAGAGATGGGATCAATACCACTGCACTAACATGGCTATTGGAGATTTACAGATAAGCCCAATCAGAGCATGACCCTGTGCACAAATGAAGCCCACACTTTAGACCCATTTCAACCGATAGGGAAAACTTAATCAATATGAAAATGGCAGCTGGTATGCACCCAGTATAGCTCTCAGTAACTAGATAGTTTTCAACAGGAACGTCAGAGGTCATCACAGAAATTATCAGCTTATTGGAAGAGCACGACAGCAAAGTTTGGACTTTTCTGAATTTATGCACAGTGGACCATGTGTGGGCAGCGTGTGAGGACATGAAAGCTTCAAAGTGACCACTTGATGAAGTCATTAATTAATTAAATTACAGGATTCTGAATATGACTGAATAAGGGACTGGGCAGAAAATGCAATGCAATGCAGGACAATTAAAGATTAAAGAACATCTTCAAAAATTAAACTTTATTATTTACTCTGGAGCCATTTATCATATGTATTTGGACCAGTAGAAAGCTCTGCAAAGTTAATCTCTTATCCATTGTTACCCGTTGTTTTTCTGATAAAGTTTAAGGCAGTCACTGTGACACAGTTGGTAGAGTTGCCATCTTTCAGTGAGAAAGTTGCTAGATCGAATCCTGTCCGGGGTCCTTTCTGGGTGGAGCTTGCATGTTCTCTCCGTGCATGTGTGGGTTTTCTCCGTGTACTCCGGTTTCCTCCCACAGATCAATAACATGCATGTTAGACTGATTGGTAACTCTAAATTGTCCCTAGGTGTGAGTGAAAGAGTGAATGGATGTTTGTCTCATTTGTCTCCATGTGTCCCTGTGATGGACTGCAGACCTGGCCAGTGTTCCCCGCCTCTCGCATAGTGACTGCTGGATATGGGTACCAGTGACCCTCGTGTCCCAGAAAGGAAGAAGTGGGTAAAAGATAATGGATGAAACAGCCATGCATTGCAAATGTTACATTAAAATATAATAATAATTAAAATGCATAGAAGCATGAAAATATCCCAGGAACAAGGTCCTTTGGACAGAGAAGAGCAAATTATAGGTTTGCTCATGAAGCTTGGTGACACATTTGACGAAAATCAAACGTGACAAAAAACCTCCCTACCAACTGTCAAGCAGAGCAGTGGAGATGTGATGTAAAAAATTTTTTTTCAGCCACTGAATTCATAGAGTTGAATATGAATTATTCTGTGTACCAAAGTTTTCTAGCGTAATTGATTATGCTTTTTCCCCTGATGATTGAAACTTGACCCAATTTAGGGTGGCTGTGGCTGAGTGGTTAGAGCAGTTGTCCTCCAGCGCAAGAGTTGGGGGTTTGATTCCACCAGTAGTCACATGTTGAAGTGTCACTGGGAAAGACAATGGACCCCTCATTGCCTCTGATGTGTGTTCCATCAGTGTATGAATGTGCTAAAGCACTGATTATTCTTTGTAGATATCTAGTAGAGTGCTGTATGAATGAACGAGGCACAGATTGTGTTGTAAAGTGCTTTGAGTATTTGGACAAGATAGAAAGGTGCTATGTAAGTACAGTCCATTTACCATTTACCAAATTGGGTCATAAAAGCATTGGCCTAAAATAAAGCAGCAAATCTACTGTAAAATGTCTAAAGATGAGATGATAGATACGCTTTTTCATTTATATCACCCATCTATCCTGCTATTTTCTTTCAACCCACATTTTCCTTTCTGGGTCATGGGGAAACTGGTGTCTATACAGCTGAGGCACACTCTGCACAGGTTGCAAGTCCATCATGGGGCCACATGACAAACAACCATTCACACTTTCACTCAATGTTTCAAGTTACCAATTACTCTAACATGCATGGTTTTGGTCAGTGAGAGAAAACCCGTGTGCACGAGGAGAACATAAACTCTGCACAAAGGGCTGGTAGGCAAACCTGCGACTTTCTTGCTGTAAGGTGACAGCTCTAACAACTGAGCTGCCGTGCCACTTGTTATTATCATGTGGTATGTAACAATTTAAAGTTAAAAAGGCACATATTTTCCTTTTTAATGGTTATATTTATAGTGTCAAAGCTACCCAGATTCAGTGTACAATGGGGAAATTTCATATTCAGAGTGTGTAATAAATGTCTGGTCTGGCTTTATTCCAAAATCATTGATATACGCTGCCCTGAGCAAGCAATAACATCTCATTTTGACTCCGGGATAGAGCCTTATATTCATAGTTTGCTTAATGCAGTGTCTTGCCTTACTTTAGGCTTCTAATACTGCTGTGTTAGCGAACTGCAGCTTAGTCTCTTTTTCTCTCTCCCTTTTTCTCCAGGGATGATCTTTTCCGGGTGGAGTTGGACAGTGTTGCAGGGGATGAGATGTTTTACAGCAAAGTAAGTTTCTAAACAGACACGGCGAGCATTTGAAACGTTTTGACAGATGTATTCTGCTTTCTGGAGAAGTAAACATGACATGACCAGCACTATTAACAAATGTTTTATTTGATTTTTTTAGAAAAGAACATGGGAGTCAAACAAGAATGATATCAGGATCTGCAGGATGAAGGGCAAACATGAGGTGAAAGAGTCTTTTACTAAATATTGTTTTCTTAAATAAACAATTTAGGCTTGTAAGGAAAATTGCAGTTGTCAATTCATAGATCCACCAGACATAACATTAGAGTCCAATCAAAGGCACACTCATCAAATTATTCTACAACCATGGTTTGTTACTTTTATGTTGCATCAAGTTCCTGCTTTTCTTTAAAATTAGAAAATTGTTTTGCGTAAATGAATTCATTCGTTCAAAATGATGCCATTCTCCTGACAAGTCCTCAATATGGATGAATATTTTGATGTTACTGTACCAGCGACCACCACGTCTACTGTCAATGGGGTAAAAAAGGGAAATAGACTAACTTTAGCCCAAGCAGTAAAATAATACTTGATAAAGAAGCCTGAATGACTTTGACTAGTCAAATGTGTCACTAAAGGTATCACAGATGTATTAATAGACACAAGACAAATAAATGTCTGCCATACTGAATACAAATGTCAGCAGCTTTTACTCATGACAAGTTATATAATATTATTTGTATAGGATAGTGCAAATTATTGTAAAAATCAAGGTCAAAACCAGTAAACTCCATCCATCCATCCATCCATCCATCCATCCATCCATCCATCCATCAAACCATCCATTATCTACCCACTTCTTCCATTTCGGGTTGCGGGGGTCACTGGTGCCCATGTCCAGCTATCACTGTGCGAGAAGCAAGGTGCACCCTGGACAGGTCGCAAGTCCATCACAATAAACTCTTGCATGTAAAACAATTTCCAAAGTAAGTTAAGAAGTTTTTATAAAGATGTTTAAGTCATACTGTATATGTAATTTGAGAGTTTGTCTATGAAGTGAACGGCAGCTCCTTTTATATACTGTATGGCATTCTTCATGGCTCCTTTCCTGGCCCTGTCCTAATTTCATTAAAAAGCTTACCTTTGAGGTCTGATTTTTGGAAATGCAATGCCAATTTTCACCATTTTGCTGGTAATTGATGCAACACTCAATAAAAAAGGAGCAAGCATTTTTGGAACGTTTTACTGATCTGTTAAGTTTAAAATTCACAAAGCATTAGAAGAGCTAAACAAGCCTTTTTTCTAAATCTAATCTCAAAACCTGATTTTTCCCCCCCAAAGATCTTGTAAAACTTAACCATACTTGTATTTAAACTTTGACTAACTATTGACATTTCTCATGTTGGATTAGATTAGACCTCTTATTGTCATCTTATCTTTTATAGAAACAGTGGGCCTCATGCACAAACCGTTCGTACGCACAGATTTGTGCTTAAACTGTGCTTACGAGTGATTTAGGAGCATATGTGGCATTCAACAATGTTCACGTATCCTACGATTTTTTTCAGATACGAACAAAATCTACGTGTGGTCCGGACCTGTCGTATATTTTACGAGCGGTCCGTCTGCTGTCATCCAGACAGCATTACTCCACAAATAACTTCATATTTCGTTATTTAGGAAATGTTTAGAGTTTAAAAAAGTAACGCACCACAATTGTTTTTGACAATAGGTTCTGTTTGAAGTCGAATTATAATTTTAAATGTAATAATGACTAACGGATTAAAGTATTTAAATGAAAATCAATTTGTTATCAATGCCGTTTTCTAACACTACAATATTAATATGAAGATCTCAAACTGAAATCAACTTAAACCATGAATTAATTTAAGTTTAATTTGCCGCGGTATCGCAGACTTCGGTAAGCCAGACTTTACACAGACTTCCTCCAGCTGCTGTCATAGCTCTGATGTGGCTCAGTCAGTAGAGCACTGCGTCGCAGTTCCGAAGGTCATGGGATCGCCTCCCGTGGGAGGACAACGTTTTTTTTTTTTTTAATTCATTCCAGATTTAAAAAACACAAGAAAACTATTTACAATACAACAAGAAATAAAGCATAAAGCCTTTTTAATTTGGAATGAATAAATAATCTAAAGTAAGAAGGAAAAAAAAAGAATCATACCTTGTGGGACTCGATCCCACGAGGTGTAGAAAAAAGGTTAGGAACAGCTAACAGTGCAATGCTTTAACCAGTAAGCCACCAGTACGCATGCATGTTTCGAGATCCACATTTATTATAAACAAACTTTCTTTGGTTTTAGCTGGTCATTTACTTCCATGAGTGACGCTGCTAATAAGGACAGATTTTCTTTTCTTGTCCTCAGAGACCACAGAACTTCATCCTCCGCACCGGTAGAGTTCTTCTTTTTTACTTTTCGCTGTCATTTTATGAACGTACACGTTCTGCCTCTGAGGCAGGAAACGTAGCCTTATATGGCGTTTTGAGGGGTGGGAATTATGTAAATAAGCTCACGCGTGCACGCGCAGCTGTTTAGAACAGGTGAGATTCATCAACTTTAAGCAGCCCGTTTACACGCTTTTCCTGTGGATAGAAGAGTTTGTTGGATCTGACGTGGCATGTTCGTACGAACACTTCGTACGAACAAAAGTAGGAGACATTTAGGATAAGAATACGAACTGTTTCGTGCATGAGGGCCAGTGTCTGCCTCACTCCACAGCTTTTTTAATTTGTTTTCTTAAGACTAAAAAGTCTGATCTTGTATTTTCAAAATGATCTTTCATATCCTCATAGCTAATGTAAAAATGTTGAGGTGAAAACACCAGATGCCCTTAGATGTCCCAAGATTTAAACACAAAAGTAGAGGTGACTGTGCTTTTGCAGCTGCTGCTCCTGCTTATTAAAAACCATCTGTTCTCTTTGGTATTTATCTCCAGTTGAGCTTGACAGCTTAATTTAAGTCATTATGTTTTATAGTGTTTTTGTTTGTTGTATTCTTTTTTATTCCAC
>JBBPBX010096931.1:0-12946 GCA_038048925.1 Garcialebias charrua
TTCCTCCCAGCAGCTGTTAGCCTCTACAACCATCACTGCTCCCAACAAACTCTATAAGTATTAAATACATGCTGACCTCTGCTAAAACACACACTCTGCCTGTAATACTGTCAATAGTCTGCCATTCTCACTGTTCTAATACATATTGAATATTGTTTATCTTATTTCTTTATATATTGTTTTTACCATTTCAGGAACTTTTTGTGTGAACCTTTTTATCTGTTGCTGCTGTTACACTTGAATTTCCCATCTGTGGGACAATAAAGGCTGTTTCTATTCTATTCTATTGTAAATGTTGGTGTGTGACTGTAGTGGAATAAGACAGATCAAACCTGACCAAATGAAACGTGGCTGTAAACTAAATGATCAATTTAGAGCTTTGCTGCCTTCAGATGACGTCTGAACTAAAGAACATTAGAAGGTTTCAGAGTTGAATCCTTTAAATGGAAGTCTGATTCATGAGCACGGAGATTATAAATAATTCTTCTACATTTCATAGACCTACCTGCCTCTGGCCAGATGTTGTTGCTTTACATCTGGATGATTTCTATCCAACAAACTAAAACATTAATGAAGACAAACTTCATCTCTACCAACACCAGCCAGTTCTTATTGACATCAGTTCCACACATAGAACTGATCCTGTTTCAGATCTACACAAAGAATCCTTTGGGGAGACTGCAATAAATGTTTAATAAACCACTGAATCCAGTTACATTGCAGAATGGATTACAGCAAGTATGCCAAAGCCCTAAATAAACTGGCGAGGACGAGTTTTGGGTTAACCATTTAGGATCAAAAGAAGCTTTAAATGGTTGTCGACTTGTTTCTGCCCGGTTAGGAAAACCGTGAACGCCACCTGGGGCTTCGAGCTGGGCCGAGCGTCGTGGGTGAGCCAGAGGACCACCGCCTGGGACCAGGCTGGTATCGGAGCGTCGTGGGTGAAGCAGAGGACCACCGCCTGGGACCAGGCTGGTATCGGAGCGTCGTGGGTGAACCAGAGGACCACCGCCTGGGACCAGGCTGGTATCGGAGCTGCGCCGGGAGCCATTGGAGCTGAAGCTAGGTGCTATGCAAACTGGGCTACATCTAGTGAGCAAAACCTCTTCGGATAAGAGAGCTGATTGCTGCAGGCTGCTAAAACCGTGAGTTCTGTTCTAATAACTGCTGATCTGGGTGCTGCACTACTAAGTGTGCACTGCTGGTCCAGAGCCACCATCGTTAGGCCTGTGAGCCTCGTGGAAGGCCTGTGAGCCTCGTGGAAGGGCCACGTGGTTCAGCAAACAAACCAGAGACCTGCTACCACTAAACTACTAACTCTGTAAGTATGACGAAAGGTAAAGGACAAAAGTCACCAGACTCTGTAAATATGAGAAATAGAGGACAAAAATCACCAGACCCGGAGGGAATTATCTCAGTAGAAATGCAAGAATTTAAAGAATCACTCAACTTTATGAGTAGACAAATAGAAAGCTTAACAAAAAAAATGGAGTCCCAGGCCGAACTGGTGAAAGAAGTAAAAGAACTGAAAGGACTGATAATTAGCAAAGACAATAAAATCGCTGAATTGGAACAAAAAATAGAGGACTTAGAACAATACACAAAGCAAGAAAACGTGGTGATCTCAGGACTTGATATTAACAATTATCAGACAAATACAAGAAATCCTACCAACGAAGACCAAAATGAGAATGCATCTCAGGAAGAACAAAAGACTCTGGATGAACGCGTAGTTACTTTCTTACGGGAAAGAGACATTAACATAAACTATGGGGACATTTCATTCTGTCACATCCTGCCCAGTAACTCATCACGATTCAAACCGTCAGTAGTCGTCAAGTTCTATAGCAGGTATACAAAAAACTATGTTATGCAAAATAGAAGAAAACTGAGTGGAACAGACGTTTACATAAATGAACATCTTACAAAAAAAAATGGAAAAATTGCAAAGGAAGCAAGGTGGTTAAAAAAAAAAAAAAAATAATACATTCAACATGGACAAGAAATGGATACGTCTTTATCAAAGCAAAGGAAGGGTCTCAGCCAAAAATGATAAAAGAGCTGACGGATCTGGATGAATTCAAGAGATGAAAAATTACAAATGGATAAAACATACAGTGAGATGAACAAATACATTAAAACATGACAACAAACGAAGACTCAGAACCTAAAATATATAATGTTGAAAATATGATTGATGCAAATTTTTTCCCTATAATAAAAGATAGCGAATATTATAATGAAGAGCAGTTTAATGACATCAATATATCAAATGGAGTTCTCTCTATTATTCACTTTAATAGCAGAAGTATAAATGCAAATATATCAAAAATAACAGATTACTTAAAACAGTTAAATAGAACTTTTACAATAATAGCGCTGTCAGAGACATGGCTCAATGATGATAACACAAGTAATATTCACATCGATGGGTATGAATTATATCATATGAACAGAAATAATAAAAGAGGTGGTGGAGTCGCTCTGTTTGTCAATAATGAAATAATATGTAAATTAAATAATGAAATGTCAATAACAGTGGATAACATTATGGAAATGATAACGATAGAAATAATAAACAAAAATGATAAAAACATAATAATAAGTTGTGTTTATAGATCACCAGGAGCAAATATAGAAATATTCACGGATAAAATCTTGGAGCAAATGGAGAAGAGTTTTAATAAAAATGTTTTTTTGTGTGGAGACTTTAACATTGATATGGGAAATAAAACAGATTCAAATAACATAAGCACATTTATAAACTCAATGTACAGTTTAAATATGTATCCAGTGATATCAAAGCCAACAAGAATTACAACTCATAGTGCCACAATAATTGATAATATTTTCACAAATATAACAAATGGGGACGTGATAAGTGGTATCTTAACGACCGATCTAAGTGATCATTTACCAGTTTTCACAATCTATAAAAATGATCAAAGCATCACAAAAGCAGTCGCAATGAAGAAAAAGATCATAAACACGTCAAAAAAAGTTTTAGAAAAACTGAAAGAGGATCTAAATAAACAAGACTGGAAGAATGTGTATGTCAATGATGCGAATAGAGCATATGATGAGTTTATGAATATCCTGGAAGCTCTGTACGAAAAAAACTGTGTGCAAACAAATTACACAAAGAGAAATACGATTGATCAACCATGGATGACAAAAGGGTTGAGAAATGCTTGTAAAAAAAAGAATTATTTGTATTCATGTTTCTTGAAATTGCGAAGTCAGAGCGCTGAAGAAAAATATAAAAAGTATAAAAATAAATTAGTGGGGATTATAAGGAAACATAAGAAAGAATATTATAGTAAATTATTAGACAAAAGTAATGGTGATATGAAAGCAACATGGCGAGTAATGAATAGTGTCCTGAAGAATCATAAAGCAAAAACTGGTATTTCAAAATATTTTGTAAAAGACGACGATGAAATTCATGATGAAAATGAAATTGTAAATGAATTTAATCAATATTTTGTGAATGTTGGATCAAGCCTTGCAGCTAAGATACCTAAAGTAGATAAAAATGTGACCCACTCAATTACAGGTTGTGCAAATAGTATTTTTCTAAATGGAACTAACAAAGAGGAAATAATGAATGTAGTAAAACATCTTACAGACAAAAGATCGAAAGACTGGGTGGACATGGATATGATGTTTGTGAAGGACATAATGAGCCATGTTATTGAGCCGTTCACTTACATATGTAACTTATCATTTTCAACAGGAATATTTCCAGATAATATGAAATCTCCAACATCATAACTTTGTTTCAAACATGGCTAAAACAAATAAAGGCTGCTGTTGTTAGTTACCGCAGGAAAGAATGAAATAAAAATATACATGAAACCTAGAAAGTCCTGGACGGTGTTATCATACTTGTCATACGGAGTTGTATATCATGTAGGAAGAAGTGTATCAGTGCAGTGTACATGTTATTGTATGTAAGTGCGTGCATGGCTTCTGAAGAATGAGTGGGGAGGGGAGGTATATCTTGGTCATGCTGACTGAGTTTTATAAGCTGTGGCTAACCCCACTCCCCACAGCTGACTGAATATTAAATAAACAGAACCAAGTGGCTGAATTCAGCAGAGTGTTCGAGCTGGAGAAGTACTATTTCACCAGCGCTGGGGCCTCCCCTCATGGGGCCCCCACATCAGCCTGTCTTATTCTTGGCAGCTGCTGTGGAGAGAGGCAGGCTTTGGGACGACATGTTGGATGTAGTGTTCGAGGGGGAGGCAGGGGAAGGGGGAGGAAGGGAGGCACGTGGAAGTTGGACACAGTAAAGGAAAAAGAAAACTGGACACAGTTGTTGGTTGATGAAATTTACAACTGAGTGCTGGACTGCACTGACTGAGGGTTTCTTTGCTGTTTTGATTTAGGCTAAATGGATTTGTTCTTCTGAGTTTGGAGTCAAAGCAATTTGTCAAAGTCATCCAAACTAATGCTCATGTTCAGTGGGAGAAAAATTACAATACAGTACAGTAATTGTTTTATGATTCATAAACAAAGCAAATGGAAGAAGAGCATCAACAAAATGTCTACTTTTTTCAGCCTGACTTAATTTTAATACTGTATTTTCCTTTTAACGTACATATACAGTAGACAGGTATAGCCAAAATATTGGTATTACTGATGGTCTAATTCCAGCCACTAACATATATAATTTCACACTAACATCAGTAATATGGACAATACATGACACATAGCCTATGTGACGTCACAAGTGTCGCATTATGGCTGCACTGACGGGAGCTCGGCTTCGGCTCCATCTTTTTTTGTTCCTGTTGTTCTTGTTTTAACTTTTTTTACGCCTACACCACAACCCCAATGCTACGGGTATGACCACGGCACACTTTTGGAGTTTTCTGTGTTGCTGCCTTATCGTCGTTCAGTTCCCAGCCTCCCTCCAGCTTTGGATGTTCTTTGTCTTCTGGACTCGGTTCTGGACGGCAGCTGCTGTGGTCATTGTGGTGTGTTATGGTCCTCGGGGCGTTCCGTACCAGAGGCGCGTTATGTACAAGTACGGGTTCCGGGGTCAGAGTTCATATAATAAAGACGCCTGCTGGCTAAAGAGTAGCGGTTGTCCGAGTTCTCCGTGAATAGTCTCCAAACTGTTACATGGTGTCAGAAGCGGTGACTCTTCGACGTGAAGTTAGCATTCCCGACGCACTCGCAAGTAACGAGATAACTGAGTCATATCCGAGATGTCCGATACGGAGAGGGGAAGCGCTAACGCTGCGGCAGCTAGCAACGTCGGAGAGGGATTTCGCCCGAGCCCGCCAGAAAAGTTTGACTGCAGAGATGTACAAAACTGGCCCAAATGGATCCGACGGTTCGAGAGGTACAGGATTGTGTCGGGACTGGATAAAAAGGAAGAGGATTTGCAGGTGAATACGTTGATATATTCAATGGGAGATGAATCCGAAGATATCCTTAATGCATCTGAGCTAACGTCTGCAGAAAAGTTGAACTACAAAAAAGTAAAAGAGTGCTTTGATGAACATTTTATCGGAGAACACAATATAATTTTTGAAAGGGCAAAGTTTAACAGGCGTAACCAGGAACCGGGATAAACGGCTGAGAGCTTTATCACAGCAGTTCACAAACAGGCGGAGTATTGCAAGTTCGGAGCTCTCAGAGATGAACTGATCCGCGATCGCATTGTTGTCGGCATAAGAGATGCCTCACTCTCTGAGAGGTTGCAGATGGATGCAAAACTGACCCTAACTACAGCTGTAATGCGAGTCAGACAGAGTGAAACTGTGGGCGGCCGTGGCCTAGTGGTAAGGGCAGTCGTCTCCCGATCGGAAAGTTGGCGGTTCGACTCCCGGGACCTGCACCATGTGTCGTTGTGTCCTTGGGCAAGACACTTAACCCTGAGTTGCTCCCAGTAGGACTGGAAAGCACCTTGCATGGTAGTCTGCCGCCACCGGTTTATGAATGTGTGTAGCATTCAATATATTTGTAGCACTTTGAGATTTTCAGTAATGAAAAGTGCATTATAAATTGAATTAATTATTATTATTATTAAACAACAACAAGGTTGGCTGCGCAGTGCGAGTGGCCCTGCATCCATTAAAGAGCCTATTGAAGAGATGCATGCACTTTCAATTGCACGCGGGACAGAGGACAGTGCACAACAGAAAAGAAAAACGAACAGGTATGCAACATCGTCTGCCTGTTATAAATGTGGGAGGGCTCCGTCACACAATTGGAAGGACTGCCCTGCCAAAGAGGCCGAATGCAGGAAATGTCACAAACGAGGACACTTTGCTGCCGTCTGCAGGTCTAAGCAACCTGTACACGAGATGACAGAGGAAAATGGACTGTATCAGGACACTCTGTACTTGGGAGAGGTGAAGTCAGACAGCAGTGGCTGGTACTCAGACATCAAATTAAATGGGGCAGTAGTTTCTTTTAAATTGGATACAGGGGCAGCAGTAACCGCCATTCCTACCACACTATACAGCTACAAAAGAGACGGCCCTCTGTTGCACACCCACAAAAAGCTGTATGGCCCAAATAATACCAGACTATCTGTAGTAGGTCAGATTCAAGGCAGCCTTGAAAGCAGGGATAAAAAGTCCACTCAGTCAGTGTTTGTCATTGATAGCTTGGCTAGACCACTGCTGGGTTTACCGGCAATTACAGAATTAAGTCTTGTGGAGCGAAGAGAGAAAATTGACACACTGGAGGAGACGGGGGACCCGGAGAGAAAATTCAAAAAGAAATTCCCAAAGGTGTTTACAGGATTAGGAAGACTGGAAGGTGACTATCGTATCCGACTGAGAGACGATGCTGTCCCCTATGCCCTTACAACCCCTCGCCGTGTGCCAATACCCTTAACTGAAAAAGTCAAGGAGGAAATAAAAAGAATGGAGGAGATGGGGGTCATCTCCAGGATAGAGAAGCCTACAGAGTGGTGTGCGGGGATAGTTGTAGTCCCAAAACCCAATGGCAAAATTAGACTCTGTGTCGACCTTACCAAGCTTAATGAAAGTGTGTGCAGAGAAAGACATATTTTGCCCTCCGTGGACCAGTCATTAGCACAGCTGAATGGTGCAAAGTATTTCACGAAATTGGATGCACGGAGTGGCTTTTGGCAGATCCCATTAGCACAAGAAAGTAGGGAATTCACAACATTCATTACTCCCTTTGGCCGCTTCTGCTTCAATGTGCTACCATTTGGGATAAATTCAGGCCCAGAACATTTTCAAAGACGCATGTCCCAGCTTTTGGCCGGCCTTGACGGTGTTATATGCCATGCAGATGATGTCCTTGTGTCGGGAAAGAATGAAGCAGAGCATGATGAACGGCTCACAGCTGTCCTGACACGACTCCAAGAGGCGGGACTAACACTAAATGAGAAATGCACCTTTGCACAATCGGAAGTTCTGTTTGTGGGACATAAAGTCAGTGCAGCAGGCATTGAACCAGACCCTGAGAAAATCAGAGCGATTACAGACATGCCTGTCCCACAGAACGCAGCAGATGTCAGGCGGTTTTTGGGGATGGTGACATATGTTGCAAAATTCCTCCCTTATTTTGCAGAGTGTACCAAACCACTCAGAGACCTGCTGGTGAAAGACAATGATTGGACCTGGGGTCATATGCAGCAGACAGCCTTCGACAAGCTCAAGAATGAGCTGGCATCACCAACAGTCTTGGCCCAATACAGACCACAAGCCAAGACAAAAGTGTCAGCGGATGCCTCGTCTTTTGGCCTGGGAGCAGTCTTAATGCAGAGGGAGGAAAGTATGCAGTGGCGTCCAGTTGCCTACATTTCCCGAAGCCTCTCCGAAACAGAGCAACGGTATGCCCAGGTTGAAAAGGAGGCACTAGCCGTTACCTGGGCCTGCGAGAGACTGAGTTCATACCTCATCGGAGTGCAGTTCACAATAGAAACTGACCACAAACCCCTCCTCGCACTATTAGGGACGAAAGCACTGGATGACTTACCTCCCAGGATTCAGCGATTCCGGCTGCGAATGCTTAGATTTGTATACAACATAGTACATGTACCTGGAAAAGCCCTCATCACAGCAGATGCACTATCCAGGGCCCCGATAAAGCGTCCACTGACAACAGAAGAAACACAGATGGAAGGAGAGGTAAAAATTTTCATTAACACTGTACGTGATAACTTACCTGCATCTCAGTCCAAACTTCAGCAGATAGCTGACCATCAGCGGCAAGACGCCATCTGCAGTCTGCTGATCCGACAGTGTCAAAGAGGCTGGCCACGACAAGAGGAGCTGTCCCAACAGCTGAAGCCGTATTGGATCCACCAAGGCGAGTTACACATGAATGGTGAGCTTTTGATGAAAGGACGACGTATTGTCATTCCAGAGACTTTGCAAAAGGAAATGCTCGCCCGACTGCATGAGGGACATATGGGGATATCCAAATGCAAGCTGAGGGCTCAGCAGTCGGTGTGGTGGTTAGGCCTGAGTGCCCAAATCACAAAAGTTGTGAGCCAGTGCGAGACATGTAGTAAGTACCAACAGCTACACCCAGAACCAATGATACCCTCAGAGCTGCCCAAGCGGCCTTGGCAGAAAGTTGGGGCAGATATGTTTTACTGGGAAAATGACTCTTATTTACTGGTGGTAGACTACTATTCAAGATACATTGAAATAATGAAGACATCTATAACCACATCAGCAGGAATTATTACTGGCTTGAAATCTATTTTCGCTAGACATGGGGTGCCTGAAATACTGATAACAGACAATGGACCTCAGTTTTCCTCTAGCTCTTTCTCTTCTTTTGCCACGGACTATGACTTCAAACATGTCACCAGTAGTCCATACTTCGCTCAGAGTAACGGGGAAGCAGAGAGGGCGGTGAGGACGGTGAAAAGCCTCCTGAAGAAAAACACTGACCCCTACAAGGCCCTGTTGGCATACCGGGTCACGCCGCTGCATCAAGGCCCTTCACCGGCTGAGCTCCTGATGGGCAGAAGGCTGCGCTCACCATTGCCACTCTCACCCAGTCAACTAAAACCTCAGTGGCCAAACCAAAAGAAAGTGGCAGACAAGGACAGAGAATTAAAACAGGCACAGACTTTGGCCTACAACAAAAGACATAGAGCGGGGGTCAGGCCAGAGCTAAAAGCAGGTCAGCGCGTCTGGATTACAAACACCCAGGAGACGGCTACGGTGCTGAGAGAAGCAGACACTCCTCGGTCCTATGTCGTGGAGACCGATTCAGAGGTGGTGAGGAGAAACAAGGCGCATCTCAGACCCTTACCAGACATTCATAACCCTACAGAGAATGTGGGGGACACAGAACAGGCAGCAGCACCAGACATTCAGAGCCCTACAAAGGATGTGAGGGACACAGAACAGACAGCTACACCAGAAGTGAGAGGAGGGGAAAATGTGAAAAGGGTTCATCCAAGGAGGGAAGTGAAGGCACCAGTGTGGCTCAAAGATTATGTCCAATAATGCAGAACATTTAAAACCTATTTCAAATGTTATTATTATACTTGTTACTTTAAGTATTCAGTAATTTCAGTGTTTCAAATGTTATTATAATTGTTATTTTAAGTATTCCTTATGTTAGTGATCTGTAAGGTCAGACAGACTGAATGCTGTTAGTTAAGTAGTAAATGTTTGGTTTAAAATTGTATCACTACTTTGGGGAAGGGGAGATGTGGTGTGTTATGGTCCTCGGGGCGTTCCGTACCAGAGGCGCGTTATGTACAAGTATGGGTTCCGGGGTCAGAGTTCATAAAATAAAGACGCCTGCTGGCTAAAGAGTAGCGGTTGTCCGAGTTCTCCGTGAATAGTCTCCAAACTGTTACAGTCGTTAGGCTATCAAGCTGCTAACAAGACCTGCTAATGTTGCTAACAAGACATGCTAACACCGCTAACAAGGCCTACTAAGGCTGCTAACAAGACCTGCTAATGTTGCTAAAAAGACCTGCTATCGCTGCTAACAAGACTTACTAACGCTGCTAAAAAGACCTGCTAACAAGACCTATGCTGCTAACAAGATCTGCTAATGCTGCTAAAAGATCTGCTAATACTGCTAACAAGACCTACTGACATTGCTAACAAGACCTACTAACGTTGCTAACAAGACCTACTAACACTGCTAATGAGACCTTCTAACACTGCTAACAAGACCTACTGACATTGCTAACAAGACCTGCTAATGCTGCTAACGAGACCTACTGACATTGCTAACAAGACCTGCTAATGCTGCTAACAAGACCTACTAACATTGCTAACAAGACATGCTAACACTGCTAATGAGACCTACTAACGTTGCTAACAAGACCTGCTAACACTGCTAACAAGACTTACTAATGCTGCTAATGAGACCTTCTAACACTGCTAACAAGACCTGCTAATGCTGCTAACAAGACATGCTAACACCGCTAACAAGATCTACTAAGGCTGCTAACAGAACTTGCTAATGTTGCTAACAAGACCTGCTAACACAGCTAACAAGACTTACTAACGCTGCTAATGAGACCTTCTAAAGCCGGGTTCCCACCCAACGCGTATTGAGCAGCGAAAACGCTCTTGACGCGCGGTGTTGGCTACTTGTCAACAGACGTCTGTTCACACCGAACTTGACTGAAGACGCGCAGTGGGAGGAGCGTCTTGGTCCTTTTCCGGTCGGGTTTGTTTTGTTTTTGTACACCATATGCAGATAAAATCAGCTGTTCGTGAGCCTTGTTACTACTTGAATGGGTTTTCTACGAGCCGAACTGCAGCTCCGAAAGTCTTTGATGGGATTAAAACGTTTTTTAATGTTTGGGGTGATCGTACGCTCGAGCGGACAGCGGCAACTGAAAAAATGGCAAGTTTCTTACCGGAGGCTGGTTTCTTAATGGAGGCTCGTTAGGCTAAGTTTAAAAAGTCCCGTTGTCATTGCGTCATCACATAGCAGAGTCTCTCCCGATTGGTTGCTGCGACGCGGCGAGCAGCCAAAGTAGGTCAAAGTTCGATTTATTGAAGTTGGGCAGCCGCTGCTTTTGACACACCGCGTGCGCAGAAAAGAACTGCCGCACACTGCCGCGCTGCTCGAACTACTCAAAACGCGCCGCGTCAAGCTTCGCCGCTCCAAGATGCTCGGCCACATAGACTTTGCATGTAAACTAGCTGCTACGGCCGCTTGAAACGCGTTTGGTGTGTAGCCGGCATTACACTGCTAACCAAACCTGCTATCGCTGCTAACAAGATCTACTAACGTTGCTAACAAGAGTTACTAGCGCTGCTAACAAGACCTGCTAACTCTGTTAACAAGACCTATTAAATCTGCTAACAAGATCTGCTAACACTACAACAAGACCTACTGACGTTGTTAACAAGACCTATCACTGCTAACAAGAACTGCTAATGTTGCTAACAAGACCTATCACTGCTAACAAGAACAGCTAATGTTGCTAACAAGAACAGCTAATGTTGCTAACAAGAACTGCTAATGTTGCTAACAAGACCTGCTAACATTACTAACAAGACCTGCTAACGCAGCTAACAAGACCTGCTAACGTCGCTAACAAGACCTGCTAACCTTGCTAACAAGACCTGCTAACGCTGCTAACAGGACCCGCTAATGCTGCTAACAAGACCACGCCTCTAACAGAACAGAACCATGCTGCTGAAAGAACCTCACTGTAGATGTTTTTTTGTTTTTTTAACCTTATGGCACCTTGATTTTTTTGTATTTTTGCTGCATGTTTTCGTATCTCTTGTTTCTTTTTTGGCAAGTCGAGGCAGTTCTTCTCGTCCTCAGCATTTCATTGCATTGTTGGCCTTGTGTTGATTTTTGCATATGACAAATAAAGTATATTGAACCTGTTTGCCACAGCTAAGGGAAATCTAGCTAGCAGTTGAATCAACCTGACATCTACAGGTAGTCAAGCTAACAACTATGGGAAGGTTAGCTCATAGCAACAGTCATGAGGCATCTAAAGCACAAGAAGCTTCGACTATAATTATACAGGTGTATTTTACATTAATATTTTTATGTTGCAAGCATTTTCTCATAGCATACATCCATCCATTTTCTTCTGCTTATCCATGTTCAGGTTGCTAAGGCAACAGGTCCAGGAGGGAAACCAGACATCCCTTTCTCCCGCAGCATTCTCCATCTCCTTCTGAGGGTCCAAAGATATTCTCAGGCTCAAAGAATTACATAGCTAATCCTACCAAAAAGGTTCAGTGTCTCTTGGAAGAGGGAGGTGTGAACCACCACCACTGACTCGACAGGAAGGAGCAGCTGCTTTACTCTGAACTCCTCCTGGATGGAGCTCCTTGGTTTATCTCTAAGGTTGAGATCGGCTACCGTACAGATGAAGCTCTTTTCAGCCAACTACAGTATATCCAGGATCCACCTCAAGTCGTGACCATATAACAAAATCTTTTGCCTTAGTTCTTTCTTTACCATCAAACCAAGAGTTACAGCGCAGAAGAAGAAGCAGAAAACAAACAAACAAAAAAGACCAGATCAAGAAATAACACAAAACTCTTGATTGTAACAACTTATTAGTTTTTCTTCAAATGGCATTTACTTAATCACATCATTCACCACACACCTGTGCTTTTCACCCACCCACACACGCACTTTCAGGAAACCAGAACCGACCATCACAGGCTGAGCGTTCGCCCATCCCAGACAGGAATTAAAACTAATTTGATATCACGCTCCTGCTTGATACGTATACTGTTCCCCAACATGAACACTATCGGGTCCATGCAAGCATCTGGGCAGGTCACGGAAGCCGTTTTCTGGATGGAGCGAATGTTCAGGCTTCAAGCCTCCCACACCCCGCTCTATAAACACAGCTGTCGGTCTCGTGTTTGCTGTCATCGTTTCAGTCTCTCCTCCATGTTTAATTTCTGTGAAGGAAGAAAGTTCTTCTTTTTCCAAATCGCTTCCTGACTCGATCAGTTCAGCGGCAAAGACATGTACCGTA
>JBBPBX010096932.1:0-12946 GCA_038048925.1 Garcialebias charrua
ATAGATAGATAGATAGATGATAGATAGATAGATAGATAGATAGATAGATAGATAGATAGATAGATAGATAGATAGATAGATAGATAGATAGATAGATAGATAGATAGATAGATAGATAGATAGATAGATAGATAGATAGATAGATAGATAGATAGATAGATAGATAGATAGATAGATAGATAGATAGATAGATAGATAGATAGATAGATAGATAGATAGATAGATAGATAGATAGATAGATAGATAGATAGATAGATAGATAGATAGATAGATAGATAGATAGATAGATAGATAGATAGATAGATAGATAGATAGATAGATAGATAGATGTGTGTATATAAGTCACAAGTTCAATGGAGTCCAATGCCTAAGGTAAGTTTCAGGGGAGGAAAACTTCAAAACATGGAGTACTGTATATATCAACATGGGGGCTTGTGATTTGTGCATATTCTGACCCATGACCCTAGCATGCATGAACCCCAGAACCTTCACTGAGGCATAATTTCATGACACATATAGTTGCTCAGTTTAGAAGCTAAAACATAAAATATCATCATTTGGTAGTCACAATGGAATGTCCAATTTGTTAGTATAATACATTACTTTTTTATGCTCAAATATAAAATGTGGCTCATACACGATCAAATCGATTTATTAAATGGTTAGACATGGCAAGTTGTGTCACAAAAATAAACACATGCAGAAAAGACATGGTCTTCATCTGGGAGCATTTGTGCACAAAGTGTATTGAAAATGTAACTGCTCTACTGAAATGAAGTGGAAACTGTTTTTGTCAATCTGTTCACATCCAAATGGTGCTCTCGTCTAAGGTATCACAGAGTAATGGGAGAGATAAAGATGTAGTTTCAAAGGAGCTAGGGTCAGAAACTGTTACTGAAGAAGTGTGGGTTATATTAAAGAGGAAATAAACCATTTTTACAATTAAAATGACACGGCAGGTGTAGTAAAAATAAGTTCTGATGATGAAATAATTATGATTTTTTTTATTTGTTTTGTTTCTTTTCTTTTGAGCTCTGTTTTAAAGTATATTACTGTATTTAGCAAATGGCTGATCATGCAGTGCCACGGGTTTTACCATCATCCTCATAATGGATACCTAATGGATTTATAATGGATGTTGTTTCAAGTGTTAGATCAAATTTGTTGTTTCAAACACATTTGTTTTCATTTCTCCAAACTTTGCTTTGCCTCACAAATGTTACAATTTATATGATTTGTGAATCCATCCATCCATCCATTCATCCATCCATCCATCCATCCATCCATCCAACCATCCATCCAGCCAGCCAGCCAGCCAGCCAGCCATCCAGCCAGCCAGCCAGCCATTATCTTTTCTCACTTCTTCTTTTTGGGTTACGGTCACTGGTCCCCATATCCAGCACTCACTGTGCAAGAGGTGGGGGACACCCTGGACAGGTCCCAAGTCTATCACAGGGCCATATAGAGACAAATAACCATTCACTCTCTCACTCACACCTAGAGACAATTTAGAGCTACCAATAAGTGAAATAAACATGAGGGAGACCATATATTGTGTCTTTAAACACATATAGTGCCACCCAGATGTAACTAAAGGATTTTAACAGGGGTCAGTATTAAGCTGACCTCTTTATCCTTAATTAATCTACTTATTCAGATTGAATAGTAAATTCACGGATTCTTTTCTTTTTCAGTTTACCCAATATTTCTGTGATCTTTATGATGGATAAATAAACAGAGCTATAGAGTGACAATGGACACGTTAACTTAGCTTGATATGTCAAAGAGACACTATCATTTATTTAAAATGAATCAACTAAATTAACACCATTACACTTGATTGACATGATTTCACTTTCTTTCAAATTAATACGTCAGCACACTTGAATCATAACAACAGACATAAATACTAGATGTTAAACATATTTAGTCTGTGGCTCTTTAACTTAAAATAGTTTCCAGCTTAGATTGAGAGGGAAAAGAATAGGAGGAAAGATTTAAGAAGAAATTATCGTGAGCATGATACCAGAGTGACACTTCTCATCCGACTTCTGCTAAAATCCAGGTACGTTTTGTAAACAGCTCTTTACCTTTCGACGACGAGTCTGATAAAGAAATGACACCAGCCTTCAGATGCACAGAGTCCTTTAGTCCCAGCACGTCCAAAACTGGTTCTAGTTTACGTTTCAACGTCTCCTGGTTTCGCTTGGTCATCAGAGAATATGTCAGCTCCTGGCCTCTGACTTCAAGATAAACTTATTCCAGGAAGGAATAAACAAAGTTTTTGAGCTTACGCTCGTTCGAAGTGGACCCATAACAACATGTTATCAGTCCCAGCTGGATGACGAGTCCTTAGCGCGTGACTGGTGGTCATTCAGCTCTTTGGGAAAAGTTCACATCTCTTTTGAAGCTCCCAGCAAACTCAGAGGAACCTGCTGGTTCCTTCCAAACTCTCTGAAGCGTTCTTGCAAACAAACGCTTTTACTCAAAAAATGTTGAGATTAGAACACACTTTCCTCATTGGTCCGTGGGCCAAGAGGAGTGTGAAAACGTGAAGTGAAAAACTCAAGGTTGACAGCAAGTCTGCTTAGATAACAAAGAGGAATGTTTTGGAAAAGTGTCTGAAAGAGAGGAGACATCTCGACGCTACCGAGAGTTTCAGCTGAACTCAACAAAAACAACTCCTGAGCAAGTCAATCTGACACCTCATTCAACTTTGTCATAGATATTTTGAGTAGACACTTTCATTTGGTCAAGCAACACAGTAATACTACATATTAAAAGAATAACAGCATATAACATATATCATGAAAATGACAAAAGTTATTCTTTTGATTACATTAGAATAAAATCAAAGATAGAAATAGTCTCTTTTGGTGACTATGTGACTAATTTGTAGTAAATGTCTTGCTTTACTGAGAGGTCAGTAAAGGTCATCTCTGGAACAGTTCAAAAGTACACAGGTGTATCAAAGTGGACACGGTCATGTCCACTACATCTCCCCCCTTTTGGAAGCCATCGCCAGTCCTTGGGGATGGGGTCCAACACGAAAGGAACATTGAACTGTCTCTGATCTTGAAGTAATCCAGCAAGTGGAAGAGAAAAACAAAAATTATAATCCCATAAAGTTTTTTGGAACATCCATACTGTTCGGAGGTAATCCCATTGCGAAAAGCTTTAAATCCCTTGGAAAACTGAGTCTGTTAACTCTTGGAAAACAAAGTCTGTGATCCTTTGGAAAACAAAGTCTTATAATCCACAGCGGTAATTCCACAGCAGTAATTCCACAACGATTAGTTTTGTTGATTGATCAGCAACAATTGTTTTCATAATCAGCATGTAGAGGGGATCCCTCGATTGACGCAGAGGAGGCGACCCTTGGATGAAGGTTGAAGACCAAGCGTTGGAGCTGCAGGTCCCCACATCGAAGGTTGTTGGCTGGTTGGTTTCCAGTCAGTGCCACTCTGGTTCTATGTGTCATGCAATTATGTGGTTTTTTAGGTGGGCTTATGATTGGGATTTTACATTAGGCCCTACCTATATGCACCTGGTATGTAAGCTATCATGGTTTAGATCAGCTACAATTACCAATTAAGGGGTGGATCAATTCTGTAAAATTAGATATAGGGATCTATACCTATAAAATTTTGGAGGGCTTCTGTAACGAAGGCCTCTAATTCCAAACTATTCCTCCATTCATTACTTAGTTTAGGTTAAACTAAAATAAAAATGAAATATAGTTTGATCTAAATGTCTGTTGTCTTTTAGACGAACGACGTAGGATTTGGTATTCCTAATAAATTTTGAAGTCTATGGCGAGACTCATCAAAATGAATAGATAATCTAGAATAGAAACGATCGAATCGGTTCAATTTAGAAATTGTGAGACCAGTGTAGTTTATGGTACCTTGAGTAGCTTTAAACTACATTGACTCTTCGACGATTGAGATTTAACAAAACGAACTGCATGTTGGCATAGTTAAATCCATATCATTCATTAACCAATGTTAATACAAAACCTTTTTGGCTGGGAGTGTTCAGAACCAAACAATATCTCAACTAATGACAACAGTAATGACTAAACAACAAGGAAACAACGTTTCACTGCTTCGACACACTCTTGTCGTCAGATTCCAAAGTGCAACACACAAGAAAACAGGTCTCAACTTTATGACCGAGGTCAAATTAAATCTCGTGGATTTAAACGGTTGTTAAGGTTAGTTTTTTGTTGTGGGTTTTAGGCTTAGCGTTTCTAAGTTCAAATTGGACAATGCGACTTATAGGGTGGAAAATATGGTAGTTTAAACCTGATTAGTTTATTTACTAACTTGTGTTTGTACGACCTTATTATCCCATTGTAAAGGAATCTATAGGCCGTTTGTGTAATTAAACACAAACGAGGTCAGTTTACTGACTTACCTATAGTTTTAGGTGCGCCTCGCTGAGCAGACTTTTATCTGCACAAACATGCCACCAATTCACGGGGTCTCAACTTTTTCAGAATAAATCAATAAATCTGTGATGTGATTAGCCAGAAATGTAACTTCACAGGAGACTTCAATTTATATTGGTCTACCAGAAAATAGACCTTTTATTGAAACTATCACAAGAATTACATTAAACATTTGTATCAATATTAGCTCTGATTTAATAACTACGTTGACAAGAATTCAAATTAAAACAAACAGACAGTTTAAACTTAACTGTTGGCACATTACTTGACAGATTAAATAGCTTATGAAAAATAAGAAATAGGAAGAAGAAGATGAAGATTAAGTTAGCTGAAGTTGATTATTTTGAAACAACCAGGGTGACAGCCTTTCCCATACGGGTCTTAGCTGGGCTTCTCACACGTGCAGCATACAAACAAGCCTCTTTACCTGGTGACGAGATGTCTTGCGAGGTGAGGACTGAGAAGTTTGTGGACACTAACGGACTGTGTTGTCCAGTGAACGTCCAGATGACTTTGTGCGTGTATGACTGGGTCAGACGAGCGGGAGCACGCTTTCACCGGCAGGAACAGGCCCCAATCGCACTGGCTGAACTTTCAAAATAAAACTTCAGAAAACAAATTCTTCCAGAAAATGAGTGAAAGGATCACAGTAAGGCTTTACTATGATTCCAGCTGAAAACGTGGGTCGAGTTGACACATGACCGGAACGTCTCCAGCTTTTTCAGAGGAGAGAAGCAGGTTGTCCGTTAGTTCTCCCCAAAGCACTAACGAAAATGCAGGAAGTGCCCATTTATAGGGGAGGTGGGGACTGACCCACCTCCTTAACGGCTACAGGCTGGTTAACAAAATAAAAGATGGAAGTATGATCCCATAGGCAGAAAGTCTCTTGACGGACAACAGGAAAACTGTTTACATAAACAGCCAGGTGGCCTGCTTGTGAGCATATTATGGCTAACTTCATAGACAACACAAAAGAAGCTGCAAGTTAAACGTTTACTCTGACCTTGTGCTTTAGATTCAAAGACTGCTTGTTCTGCAGAAATAAACCAGCAGAAGGGTCAAAGTCATGCAAGTAACAGATCATCATTGAAATGACAAAAATACTGTTTGATCAATTCTGAATTAACACACATTAAAGAGAAAGTTCAATCTGATTAATTAGTGTCCATTAATTCAAAATAATTGTAACAAAATATAGTGTCCACTTGTCTCCTTGAGCTCCAAGCAAGTGTAACACTGAGAGTTTCAGAGAGGTGTGAACCCTAAAATATCAAAGACGAGGTGTATCACTACAGTCCCCCTTTTTGGAAGTCATCGCCTGTCCTTGGAGATGAGTTCCAACCCGAAAGGATACCACCGAATGTCTCTGACCTCTATGTAATCCAGCAAGTGGAAAAAAAAAAGTCAAAAAAAGTTCAAAATTATATTCCCATAATGTTTTTGGAAATTCCATACTGTTCGTAGGTAATCCCATTGCGGTAAGCTTTCAATCCTTTGGAAACATAGTCTGTTAACCCATGGAAAACTGAGTCTGTGATCCCTTGGAAAACAAAGTCTTATAATCCACAACGGTAAATCCACAACGATGGGGGTTATTGATTTCATCAGCAAGAATGGTTTTTAATCAGCATGTAGAGGGGATCCCTCGATTGAAGCAGAGGAGGCGGCCTTGGATGAAGGTTGAAGACCAACGTTGGATCAGCAGGTCCCCACATCGAAGGTTGCAGGCTGGATGGCTTCCAGTCGGTGCCACCCTGGTTCAATGTGTCATGCAATTATGTGGTTTTAGGTGGGCTTATGATAGGGATTCTACATTAAGCCTTACCTATATGCACCTGGTATGTAAGCTATCATGGATTAGATCAGCTACAATTACCAATTAAGGGGTGGATCAATGCTGTAAAAATCAGAAATAGGGATCTATACCTATAGAAATGTGGAGGGCTTCTGTAACGAAGGCCTCTTCATTCAAACTATTCCTCCATTCATTATTTAGTTTAGGTTAAACTAAAAAAAAAATGAAACTAGTTTGGTCTAAATGTCTGTTGTCTTTTAGACGAACGACGCAAGATTTGGTAATCCCTAAAAATTTTGAAGTCTATGGCGAGACTCATCAAAATGAATAGATCTAGAATAGAAACGATCGAATCGGTTCTATCTAAATGATTGGGAGATCAGTGTAGATTATAGTACCTTAAGTAGTATTAATCTACAATGACTTTTCAAAGATTGAGATCTTTAACAAAATGAACAGCATGTTGGCATAGTTAAATCCATTTAAGTCTTCAACTTATCAACAATCAAAACCTCTTTTGGCTGGGAGTGTTCAGAAAACAATAACAACTTCAATAACACAAAAGTAGCAATCAAGCAACTAAAAACAACGTTTCACTACGTCAAAATCACTCTGGTCTTCATGTGGAGGTCGGTCTCTGCGACACAGTCCTGGACTGGTTCAAATCTTTCCTCTCCAATAGGCTGGAATGTGTTAGTCTTGGCAACGCCACGTCCCAGACAGTTTGTGTCTCCTGTGGTGTCCCTCAGGGGTCGGTTCTGGGGCCCCTGCTGTTTTCCCTTTACATGCTGCCTTTAGGTCAAATTATTAATCAGTTCAACATTTCTTTTCACTGTTATGCCGACGATACACAGCTTTACATCAGGACTGGAGCATCCTCATCTTCCACCTTGTCATCTCCATCTTCACTCACTGCCCTCTCTGCCTGCCTGGAGGCAATTAGGGCATGGATGAATCAGAACTTTCTTCAATTAAACTGCTCCAAGACTGAGGCCATACTGATTGGCACCCCTCACCAGGTACAAACATCTCCTATAACAAGACTTTCCTTTTCTGGACAAGACATCCCCCTCTCCACCTCTGTTACTAATCTTGGAATAAAAATGGACTCCAATCTTACATTTGAAAATCACATTAAGCATCTGTTTAAAACTTGCTTCTTCCATCTTCGAAACATCTCCAGACTTCGCCCATCCCTAACTTTTTCCGATGCTGAGAAGCTCGTCCATGCTTTTGTCTCCTCCAGGCTCGACTACTGCAACTCCCTGTTTATTGGAATCCCTGGCAAAAACCTTCAGAAACTTCAATATATTCAAAACAGTGCAGCAAGGATCTTGTTGAGAGTTCGTAAATTTGAACATATTACGCCCATTCTCCATAACCTTCATTGGCTTCCTGTCGCCTACAGAATTCAGTACAAAACTGCTCTCATTACACATCAATGCTTACACGGAACTTCACCAGATTATCTGAAGGATATTCTCATTCCATACTCATCCACCCGTTCGCTGCGGTCACAGAACAGCAATCTCCTTCACATTCCGAGAACCAAATTAAGGACCATGGGAGACCGGGCTTTCAGTGTGGCTGCCCCCCGCCTGTGGAACTCTCTTCCTGACTGTCTAAGAGCCCCACAGTCTGTGGTTGACTTTAAGAGCGACTTGAAGACCTTTCTTTTCGACCAAGCATACTCTACCTCCTCATGATTCTACTTTTGATCTTAGCTGATATTGTTATTGATTTTAATTGTTTTATTATTTGTTTTATTGTCATTTAATTCTGTTGCTCCTTGTAGCACTTTGAGATTTTCATTAATGAAAAGTGCGTTATAAATTGAATTCATTATTATTATTATTATAAGAAAAACAGTTCTTAGCTTTATAACCGATGTCAATTAAATCCTGCAGATTTAAACGGTTGTTAAGGTTAGTTTTTGTTGTTGGTTTTAACCTTAGCGTTTCTAAGTTCTAGTTGGAACAGTTTCTTTTCGCAACTAGTATAGTTTAAACTGTTTAGTTTATTTACTATCCTGTGCTTGGACGACCTTATTTTCCCATGAAGTCTGTGAGTTTGCGAGATCTTTGTCGTTTGTGGGGTTATTGAAATCTTTGTCCTTGAGTGTGGACGTCCGTCCATGGGCACGAGTTAGGATGCCATTGTTTAGTTTAAGCTGTTCGCGCAGTTTATTGGGAACCTTGTACAGGAACCTTATAGGTTTCGGCCAACGTATCTCTGTACGTTTACCTCTTTCTGCGTAATACAGGTGTGTCACAACTGTCGGAGCAGTCGCAGGCGTGTCTCTGTCGTTGTGATGTATGTCTTCCCACCTCATGAATGAAGAGGTGCTCTTTGAGTCTGTCAGAACTATGTCATCGCTGAGTAGTTCCAGATTCAAAAGCTCTTGAACCAAGGTTTTATCGAAAGCTTGGCTGATTGCTGAATTATCTGTCCCAGAGGATAGTACAGCGTCCTCGGTGTGTGATCCTTGGATCTCTACACCGTCCTCTACCTGTGGTAGGAAGTGGGAGTCTGCCCCCCTTTTGTTTGAGGAGGGGTCCTCAAAATCTGTAACAATGGAGTCCAGGTGACTGTCAGCGTGTTGTAGACTGTCACCTTCTGGACTCAGATGTCCTTGAACCCAGACTTCACTGAAAGCTTGGCTGTTTGCCGAATTACCTGTCCCATAGGACAGTACAGCGTCATCGGTGTGGGACCCATGGATCACCACACCTTCCTCCACCAGTGGTAGGTAGTGTTCAGTGAGTGCTGAAGGTGTCAGCTCGCAGAGGAGATTCTCATGTTGGGCCAGAGTCTGGTCCACCTGTAGAGTCCCCTCTGTCTCACCTGTACATGAAGGATCACTTACCGGGTCTGTGGTCTCGGTTGGGGAATCCTTTTTTACCTCAGCGGTACCTGCTGTTAGACAGTCAGTGTCCTGACCTTGGGGAGGTACCACGAATGGCAGTGGACTGCTCACTGTGGCCCACATTGTCTGACTGCCATAATCTATAATCGCTTCAAAGCGACTTATAAAATCTTGGCCGACCAGAAATGGGCAGGAGTCCACCGTAGACACATGTACCGGATGGCAAATTGTCGTCTCGCCCATCTGCATGTGAACCATGGCAATAGCTGTCAGGGTTGTACCCATTTCTGAGAGTCCTTGCAACTCTATAGCACATTCTGTCAGGGGTATCTCTCTGCCAACACTGTTAGCGGCGGTCCGTAGCCTCTCAAACAGCTCGGCTGACATGATAGTCACGTCTGAGCCGCTATCCAGGAGTGCCTCTCGCGCGAAGACCCCTTCCAGTCTGAGTGGCAGGTAAGCTTTCTTAGCGCGCCCCATTCTCATAAATTTACACAGAAACCTTCTAGGTTTAAGCACACACCTCTGTGTATGCGTAACTCTGTCTGTGTAATCGTCGTTGCCGTCAGCATCATGATGGCTGTCCGTCTCATGACCTTCAGGATGTGGGTTCTCAGCAACCCGTTTGCTGTCAGCATCTGGACTTTCAGGACGCTGATCATCAGCAATTTGTTTGCTGTCAGCATTTATATCAGTGTTGACGTTGTTGTTGTCAACTGTGTGCACTGAGTTGTTGCAAAAGGCAGTGTTGCGCGGTGCTTCGTCAGGTGGAACAACGTTGTTTGTGTTATCATCAAGGACAACGTCATACGTTGTGTCAGCTTGGTCAACCACTGTAACATTTAAATCATTTGACAAACAACTCACAATCTCAGTCACGTCCACGCGCGGAGGCGCCGCTTCCATAATCTGGAGCATGTGTGACTCATTGCATGTCTCAAACTGTGCAGTTCGAGGGGCAGTGGCAGGAGGGCCGCTTCTCGGGGGCACATGTCGGGACAGACCATTTTTCAAAGGGTCACGGTTCCCAGACATCAACTTCTCTCGAAGTTCACCCGCTGTGAGACCTAGGTGAGAACTCTTTTGGTTCGATCTGAACCATCTTGGTTCATCTAGAGAGCGAACACCTGCCTTTTGTGGTTCATTGCTCATCACAGGGTTTTCAACCTGAGGCGAAAGAGGAGCGGTACTCCTGGTGGTCCGATCAGAGTCATTGTTCCAGCTGGATACAACCTGTGGTTTGTTATCATGAGGATTCTGTTCACTCTCGCACTCTATAGGAGAGGAAACCTCTTCTAATGTCTGCGAGTGGGATGTGACCTTTTGACCTGTACAAACCTCTGATGGTATCCTAGGTTGTATTTCGGCCTCGAAAACTGTCGCAGCATACTGTCTTATCACTTCCATGGAATCTTTTTTGCAATCAACCTTGAAATGAACACATTTCATTTGAAAAGGCATAAGATTCATAATGAAAAGACGTTTAAACTCCATATTTTCCTCTAATCCAGGGACAGTTTTGCCCCCGGAGTAGACCGAGATTAGCCTGTCGTAGAATGACAGGGGATTTTCCCACTTATCCTGACGGACGTTCCATGCAGCCAAGTAATTAGCATACGATGAAGCAGATTCCCCCACTTTGCGGGAAGCACGGGCAGGAATCCCAAGGCCCCCATCCATCCATCTAGGATACACAGAACAAGAGGCCCCCTCAGGTGGTTCACCTGTTTGAACGTCCATCTTTGTACTGATGTTCTGTGAAAAATCAAATAACGTGGGTCTCATTTCACAGTGTGTATTCTCACCATGTGATGCCAGGATGTGAAATTAAATAAAAAATCAGTGATTCCTATTAATTTGTCGACCTGTGACAAGGTCAAACAAAATTGGCTGTTTTTTGTGTGACTTTGTGAAAATCAAGACAAAAGAAACCTCATGTGTGTTATTTGAAACTTGCAGTTTAAAAACACAGGGACAGAGAGCTAGTTTTGCACAGAATTGATGATAAAAGTGTCAAGGCTTATCAAAAAACAGACATGTCTGTATTAAATCTGTGTAACTGCCATCAACATTTGATTATACGTGAAAATCAAATGAAAGGGTGCTGTGTGTACAATATTCTCAAAATGTTTCCCGTTTAAAACAGGAACATTCAACATGTACAAATTACAGGAAGACTGCGTCTTCTAATGTAACCAGCAGGTGGGGTGAGCAGCGCTGGATAAATATATCACAGCGACAGCAATCCTCTTACTGACCGCTATTGAGGCGCTGTTGTCACCTGTGAGCGCAGCTCTCAGCCGCCAAACATTCACAGACGTCTAACAACGGATCAAAAACAGCAAATCAGAAAGCCCAGAGCCCTGACGTGACAAAACTCTAGTATCCCCTTTCTCACAAAAATGAAATTATGTGAGTAAAATCGGTTGGACTGTGAAACATTTTAAACTGCGTTTAAAAGAAAAAAGGTCGGGCCTTCAAAGGAGCTGCAGCTCCCGGCGTCACGTGACCTGGTCACATGGCGATCGGCAGTCAACAGAGCAACAGACTCAATCCACCCATCAAAATCACAAAAACACCGCGTTTAAACAGTCTTTTCAATGACAGTAATGGACAAACAAGCCTGAAACTTGTCTGGGACAAGCAGCAAGTGAAAGTTGACGAGGAGCGGGGCTTCACCCACTGCGCAAGCGTCAACACTTACAGCGTAATCGACCAATCACAGCGAAGACAGAACTGTAGTTCTAAAACCCAAGTGTTCATGGGAAACTGTGTCTTCCAAACCTAACGCCGCCCACGTGCTACGTGCCGTTCGAGCGGTGCGTTCACGGACCTGCAGTCTTTTGAACTCTAGCGAGGAACGGACTTTTTAACGTTCCAAAACACTTATAAACATCGTAAAACACCGCGGTTAAGCCAGTCTTCGACGATATCACGTGCATAGAAACGAACAACACAAATAAACCGTCAGAAATGTGTACATAAATGAATCTGACAACCAGCAGTCTACAGAAACCAACGTTCTTGAACACGACACACAATGGACCAATCACAGCGTTTTAAGCAGCCATCTTGTCTCTGTAATGCTAACGTTAGCTCGACCCAAAGAGTCCTGGACACACTTTCACAAAATAAACGTATTTTTACACCGCAGAAAATTCTGTAAATGAGCTCAACACATCCAGGCTAACTTCCACGCCCCCCAAAGAAGGCAGCACGCTAACTGTGTACAACAACGGACTTTACGTCACTCGGAACCGGAGTGTCCGGTCCAAAAGCAGAGTGGGCTTTACCCGAACCTCGGCAGACAACACGTTGTAACAGATTAGGTAAAAATGGAGCAGCAAAGAGTGAACAGACCATCAACAGCGAACCCGCACATGTAATAGAATGAAGCAGAATCGTGACGCGGCGGTCACAACAATGAAAAAATGCATGCAGCCTCGCGACACGTCATGAACGTCTCACAAACACAGACACAACATTTATCACTCATCCGCCTCAAGCATACGTTAAAATGTGAAAGAAAAAACAATTCTAACGGGAAAACGCACCAGACAATGCCACGATTAGCAATCTCAGAGACACTCACCAGCCAAAACTATTCCATAAGTCCACAACAGGATGCAAACTATGCCAACAACACCGCAACAATAAGCTACCCAAACAACTTAATAATTTAATCTTTCAGAAGACCGTCACGAGCCACCAATATGTAAAGGAATCTATAGGCCGTTTGTGTAATTAAACACAAACGAGGTCAGTTTACTGACTTACCTATAGTTTTAGGTGCGCCTCGCTGAGCAGACTTATCTGCACAAACATGCCACCA
>JBBPBX010096933.1:0-12946 GCA_038048925.1 Garcialebias charrua
TTCTTTACTGACTGAGGTCCACGCTTTATCCATCCATCCATGCATTCATCCATCCATCAAACATCCATCCATCAAACATCCATCCATCCATCATCCATCAAACATCCTACCTTCCTAAACCCAGACATATGGATTCTTTACTGACTGAGGTCCAAGCTTTATCCATCCATCCATCCATCTATCAAACATCCATCCATCCATCAAACATCCATCCATCCATCCATCAAACATCCATCCATCCATCAAACATATATCCATCCATCAAACATCCATCCATCCATCAAACATCCTGCCTTACTGAACCCAGACAGATGGATTATTTACTGACTGAGGTCCACGCTTTATCCATCCATACATCCATCCATCCATCAAACATCCACACATCCATCCATCCATCCATCCATCAAACATCATCCATCCATCATCAAACATCCTGCCTTCCTGAACCCAGACATATGGATTCTTTACTGACTGAGGTCCACGCTTTATCCATCCATCCATGCATTCATCCATCCATCAAACATCCATCCATCAAACATCCATCCATCCATCATCCATCAAACATCCTACCTTCCTAAACCCAGACATATGGATTCTTTACTGACTGAGGTCCAAGCTTTATCCATCCATCCATCTATCAAACATCCATCCATCCATCAAACATCCATCCATCCATCCATCAAACATCCATCCATCCATCAAACATATATCCATCCATCAAACATCCATCCATCCATCAAACATCCTGCCTTACTGAACCCAGACAGATGGATTATTTACTGACTGAGGTCCACGCTTTATCCATCCATACATCCATCCATCCATCAAACATCCACACATCCATCCATCCATCCATCCATCCATCAAACATCATCCATCCATCATCAAACATCCTGCCTTCCTGAACCCAGACATATGGATTCTTTACTGACTGAGGTCCACACTTTATCCATCCATCCATCAAACATCCATCCATCATTCATCCATCAAACATCCATCCATCTATCTATCCATCCATCTATCAAACATCCGGCCTTCTTGAAACCAGACAGATGGATTCTTTACTGACTGAGGTCCACGCTTTATCCATCCATACATACATCCATCTATCAAACATCCATCCATCCATCCATCAAACATCCATCCATCCATCCATCAAACATCCATCCATCATCCATCCATCAAACATCCTGGCTTCCTGAACCTAGACAGATGGATTCTTTACTGACTGAGGTCCACGCTTTATCCATCCATCCATCCATCAAACATCCATCCATCCATCCATCAAACATCCATCTATCCATCCATCAAACATCCTGCCTTACTGAACCCAGACAGATGGATTCTTTACTGACTGATGTCCACGCTTTATCCATCCATCATCAAACATCCACACATCATCCATCAAACATCCATCCAAACATCCACACATCATCCATCAAACATCCATCCATCAAACATC
Source organism: Garcialebias charrua (assembly GCA_038048925.1). Taxonomy (NCBI): domain Eukaryota; kingdom Metazoa; phylum Chordata; class Actinopteri; order Cyprinodontiformes; family Rivulidae; genus Garcialebias; species Garcialebias charrua. The sequence continues at coordinate 1,463 of JBBPBX010096933.1, forward strand.
CATCCATCATCCATCCATCAAACATCCATCCATCTATCCATCCATCTATCAAACATCCTGTCTTCCTGAACCCAGACAGATGGATTCTTTACTGACTGAGGTTCATGCTTTATCCATCCATACATACATCCATCCATCCATCTATCAAACATCCATCCATCCATCAAACATCCAGCCTTGCTGAACCCAGACGGATGGATTCTTTACTGACTGAGGTCCACGCTTTATCCATCCATCCATGCATCCATCCATCCATCCATCCATCCATGCATCCATCTATCAAACATCATCCATCCATCCATCAAACATCCTGCCTTCTTGAAAACAGACATATGGATTCTTTACTGACTGAGGTCCACGCTTTATCCATCCATCCATGCATCCATCCATCCATAAAACATCCATACATCCATCCATCCATCAAACATCCTGCCTTCCTGAACCAGACAGATGGATTCTTTACTGACTGAGGTCCACGCTTTATCCATACATCCACCCATCCATCCATCAAACATCCATCTATCCATCATCAAACATCCATCCATCAAACATCCTGCCTTGCTGAACCCAGACAGATGGATTCTTTACTGACTGAGGTCCACGCTTTATCCAACCATCCATGCATCCATCCATCTATCAAACATCTATCCATCAAACATCCATCATCCATCAAACATCCTGCCTTCCTTAACCCAGACATATGGATTCTTTACTGACTGAGGTCCACGCTTTATCCATCCATCTATCAAACATCCATCCATCCATCCATCAAACATCCATCCATCCATCCATCAAACATCCATCCATCATCCATCCATCAAACATCCTGGCTTCCTGAACCTAGACAGATGGATTCTTTACTGACTGAGGTCCACGCTTTATCCATCCATCCATCCATCAAACATCCATCCATCCATCCATCAAACATCCATCTATCCATCCATCAAACATCCTGCCTTACTGAACCCAGACAGATGGATTCTTTACTGACTGATGTCCACGCTTTATCCATCCATCATCAAACATCCACACATCATCCATCAAACATCCATCCAAACATCCACACATCATCCATCAAACATCCATCCATCAAACATCCATCCATCATCCATCCATCAAACATCCATCCATCTATCCATCCATCTATCAAACATCCTGTCTTCCTGAACCCAGACAGATGGATTCTTTACTGACTGAGGTTCATGCTTTATCCATCCATACATACATCCATCCATCCATCTATCAAACATCCATCCATCCATCAAACATCCAGCCTTGCTGAACCCAGACGGATAGATTCTTTACTGACTGAGGTCCACGCTTTATCCATCCATCCATGCATCCATCCATCCACATCCATCCATCCATGCATCCATCTATCAAACATCATCCATCCATCCATCAAACATCCTGCCTTCTTGAAAACAGACATATGGATTCTTTACTGACTGAGGTCCACGCTTTATCCATCCATCCATGCATCCATCCATCCATAAAACATCCATACATCCATCCATCCATCAAACATCCTGCCTTCCTGAACCAGACAGATGGATTCTTTACTGACTGAGGTCCACGCTTTATCCATACATCCACCCATCCATCCATCAAACATCCATCTATCCATCATCAAACATCCATCCATCAAACATCCTGCCTTGCTGAACCCAGACAGATGGATTCTTTACTGACTGAGGTCCACGCTTTATCCAACCATCCATGCATCCATCCATCTATCAAACATCTATCCATCAAACATCCATCATCCATCAAACATCCTGCCTTCCTTAACCCAGACATATGGATTCTTTACTGACTGAGGTCCACGCTTTATCCATCCATCTATCAAACATCCATCCATCCATCAAACATCCATCTATCAAACATCCATACATCCATCATCCATCCATCAAACATCCATACATCTATCCATCAAACATCCTACCTTCCTGAACCCAGACAGATGGATTTACTGACTGAGGTCCACACTTTATCCATCCATCCATACATCCATCCATCCATACATCCATGCATCAAACATCCATCCATCCATCTATCCATCAAACATCTCAAACATCCATCAAACATCCATCCATCCATCCATCAAACATCTATCCATCCATCAAACATCCATCCATCCATCAAACATCCTGCCTTGCTGAACCCAGACAGATGGATTCTTTACTGACTGAGGTCCATGCTTTATCCATCCATTCATCCATCCATCCATCCATCAAACATCCACACATCCATCCATCCATCCATGCATCCATCCATCAAACATCATCCATCCATCATCAAACATCCTGCCTTCCTGAACCCAGACATATGGATTCTTTATTGACTGAGGTCCACACTTTATCCATCCATCCATCAAACATCCATCCATCCATCCATCAAACATCCATCCATCATTCATCTATCAAACATCCATCCATCTATCTATCCATCCATCTATCAAACATCCGGCCTTCTTGAAACCAGACAGATGGATTCTTTACTGACTGAGGTCCACGCTTTATCCATCCATACATACATCCATCTATCAAACATCCATCCATACATCCATCCATCCATCAAACATCCAGCCTTGCTGAACGCAGACAGATGGAGTCTTTACTGACTGATGTCCACCTTTTATCCATCCATGCATGCATCCATCCATCCATCCATCAAACATCCATCCATCCATCCATGTATCCATCCATCAAATATCATCCATCTATCCATCAAACATCTTGCTTTCTTAAAAACATGATAAACTGAAATTGTGTGTGTGTTTGTGTGTGTGACTGTTTTGTGGTTTCTAAGGACAGTGTTTTGTCAGGACAGTAATGAACTGTAATCTGCTTGTCTGTTTATAGCATATGACAATGTCCATAAAAACCACAAAACAGTCACACACACAAACGCACACAATTTCAGTTGAACATGTTATATTTACATGTATATGTCTATCTGTACAGTATATGTATATGCATATACAGTATACATGTATATGCATATATGTATATACACTGTATATGAATATGCATATATGATATGCTTATATACATGTATATATGTATATTTGTGTGTATGTATATGACATAGATATCAATTTTATAAATAATGCAGGGATTGTTATGTATGACTTCAATATTATTAGTCACAGTTTTTAAATTTATAGTTTTCTTTCATTCAGCTAATTTTAATTTCATCTTAGTCCACCCATCATGAGAGGAGTTTTGTAAATACTATGTCCATCCATCTTTCCTTTATGTGAGATGGATACTTTGGCCAAAAACAATCATGTAATGTTTATTGGTTTACATGTGACAGCAGCTATCATCAAAATGTAGAATTTCCTCTAAATATAAGTATAAATGATCTGTTCCAGATGACGTGAACACGTCCAGAGTCAGGAGATCGCAGGTAGCCAGAAGAGCGATCAACTTCCATTAAACACGAGTACCAAGGTACATTTTAGTTCTTGTGTTCCTAAACAGATATACTTGCTACGTGTGGATTCATCAACCTTATTGTTCAATTGTGTGTGTATGGGAGTGTATTGTGGTTTTTTTATGGACAGTTGTTTGTTAGGACAGTCATACGCTAGCCTGGTTAAAACCAAACCCTGTCCTTCACTTTGCTTCGTACTAGGGTCTGGCATTCCTCCCATTGAAAACGATTTCTCCGGTCTATTTTTGACCGGACCAATCAGAGAACAGAAGGCGTAGTTTTGTTAGCTTAGCCTGGCAAGGTCCAGGCTATTCAGATAAAAAGCTCAGAAACCACTTGGTGGATATTTTTTCTGCTACCAGTGTGTAATTATATGGCTCTAATTTACTGACTGTTGGCCTTGATGAAACATTTGAGATAAAATTCGATTTTTTATCATTTATTTTCGTAGCGCACCCTGAGGCTGTTTGGAAAATGTGAAACCGAAACTATTTAAATCCAGCAGATTTGACCATTTCGTGAATTGATTTAGGAACTGTTAAGCTCAGAAACACTTCTGATAAAACGTCAGCTAAGAAATATAGTTTTTCTCAGGAAAGAAATAATAGTTTTTTACCTTGTTTTCTGGAAAATTCCTTCGTGGTGGCAGCCATTTTAACTGACGACGTCAGTCGACGTCGTTCAAAACTCCGCCTTCTGTTCTCTGATTGGTCTGTTAATCTGCCAATCCGCCTTCTGTTCTCTGATTGGTCCGGTCAAAAATCGACCGGAGGAATCGTTGTCTATGGGACAAATCCCAGACCCAGCAGTGAAGGGAAATAGAATTGAGCGGAGCTGTGCAGGTATGGCGAGGGCCAGGCTAGTCATACGCTATAAACAATCAGACAATCAATCAGATGGCAGTTCATTACAGTCCTGATAAAACACTGTCCTTAAAAACCATAAAACAGTCACACACACAAACACACAATTTCAGTTGAACATGTTATATTTACATGTCTATGTCCATCTGGACAGTCAGAGAGACATTCAGCAGGTAGACAGTCAGAGAGACATTCAGCAGGTAGACAGTCAGAGAGACACTCAGCAGGAGGACAGTCAGAGAGACACTCAGCAGGTGGACAGTCAGAGAGACATTCAGCAGGTAGACAGTCAAAGAGACACTCAGCAGGAGGACAGTCAGAGAGACATTCAGCAGGTGAACAGTCAGAGAGACATTCAGCAGGTGGACAGTTAGAGAGACACTCAGCAGGTGGACAGTCAGAGAGACACTCAGCAGGTAGACAGTCAGAGAGACACTCAACAGGTGGACAGTCAGAGAGACATTCAGCAGGTAGACGGTCAGAGAGACATTCAGCAGGTAGACAGTCAGAGAGACACTCGGCAGGAGGACAGTCAGAGAGACACTCAGCAGGTGGACAGTCAGAGAGACATTCAGCAGGTAGAACAGTCAGAGAGACATTCAGCAGGTGGACAGTCAGAGAGACACTCAGCAGGTGGACAGTCAGAGAGACATTCAGCAGGAGGACAGTCAGAGAGACATTCAGTAGGTGGACAGTCAGAGAGACACTCAGCAGGTGGACAGTTAGAGAGACATTCAGCAGGTGGACAGTCAGAGAGACATTCAGCAGGTGAACAGTCAGAGAGATACTCAGCAGGAGGACAGTCAGAGAGACACTCAGCAGGAGGACAGTCAGAGAGACACTCAGCAGGTGGACAGTCAGAGAGACATTCAGCAGGTGGACAGTCAGAGAGACACTCGGCAGGAGGACAGTCAGAGAGACACTCAGCAGGTGGACAGTCAGAGAGACAGTGGTTTGGACATGTCCAGAGGAGGGACAGTGGTTTGGACATGTCCAGAGGAGGGACAATGGTTTGGACATGTCCAGAGGAGGGACAGTGGGTATATTAGTAGAAGGATGTTAGACATGAAGCTGCAGGAAAAAGACAAAGAGGAGATATATGGATGCAGTTAGCGAGGACATGAAGGTAGTTGGAGTGAGGACAGAGGATTCAGAGGACAGAGTGAGGTGGAGGAGGATGACTCGCTGTGGCGACCCCTGAAAAGGGAAAAGCTGAAAGAAGAAGAAGCGTTAACATTTAACTTGACCACCGCAGCATGACAAGCTGTGAACGCTGTATTGTAACATAAAGAGAGGTTTTAATGTTTTCACCGTGATTTTTGTGCTAAATTTGCTCTTATGTTTCATTTTTCACCTCAAAGCAGAGTGAGCAGACAGCCCCTACCCTTCCCTAAAGAGCATCGTTACATCATCACGGTCAAACTGCAGTGAAGCAGGTAAGATTTAAATAGAAGTGACGTGCATTTGGTGAAAACTGAGAATTTTTTTGTAACTTTTTCATATTTTTACATGTTTTCAGCTAGTCCTGCAACTTTTATCAGAATCACAGTCAGAATATTGTCATTTGCACCACATGTGGTACATGTGATGAAACGAGATTATGTACACATGGTCCCAGTTACATCCAACAATAAAATGTGAGAGAAAAACAGTAATAACATCTAGGATATAACTAAGAAAAACATCAACTAGTAATACACTAAGCCCTAATGTAGTAGAAAAACATCATTACAAACAGCAGCACGAACCTGAGTCTGTATGAGCAGATGGTCACAGATGAACACAGCAACAAGAAAACAGATCGGCATCAGCATGATGTGATATTTTGCAGTGATTATTCTTATTATTTAATTATTCATGAGTCTAACAGCCTCAGGGTAGAAGCTGTTCCTCTGTCTAATGGTTCTACATTTCATGCTCCTTAACCTCCGTCCTGAGAGGAGCGGGGCAAATACTGTGTGTGCTGGGTGAGTGGGGTCTTTCATGATGCAGGTGGCCCTCTCCCTGCATCTGGAGGTGTAGATGTCTGTGATGGTGGGGAGACTGACTCCAACATCTTCTGTGCAGCCTTCACCACTCAGACATCTACACCTCCAGATGCAAGAAGAGGGCCACCTGCATCATGAAGGACCACACTCATCCAGCGCATACACAATCTTTGCCCTGTTCCCCTCAGGAAGTAGGTTGAGCATCAAATGTTGAACCACTTGAGGAACAGCTGCTACCCTGAGGCTGTTAGACTCATGAATAATACATGATAAGAATAATCACTGCAAAATATCACATCATGCTGATCTGTTTTCCTGTTGCTGTTCATTTGTGACCATCTGCTCATACGGACTCATGCTCGTGCTGCTGCTTGTATTGATGTTTTTCTATTACGGTACATTGGTGCTTAGTGTATTTTTAGCTGATGTTTTTCTTAGATCATATCTTAGATGTTACTACTGTTCTTCTCTTACATTTTTTTGTTGTTGGATGTTACTGGGACCCGGTGTAAATAATCTCGTTTCATCACATGTACCACATGCGGTGGTAGAGGTTTTAATGTTTTCAATGTCATTTCTGTGCAAAATATGCTCATATTTTTCTTTTTTTAACCTCAAAGCAGTGAGCAGACAGACGAACAGCGTCATTACATCATCACGTTGCAGTGTCGTTACACCATCACGTAGTCTGCAGTGTCAAGTAGGTATCAGAATACTGTATAAGTGACGTGCAATTGGTGAAAACTTAGAATTGTTTTGTAACTTTTTTATATTTGTAGCCGAACGGGTATGGGTAAAAAAATACTTTAGGCAACTTTTAGTTTAAAAAAAATAATCTATTTAAAAAAATGAATTTGGTTAAAAACTTTATTAAAAGTTACCCTTTAGGCACTTTAGACCCGTTGCAGAAGATGAGGCAGGAGACACTTCACACAAACACCAATAAATTGCACAATTTGTTTAATAAAAAATCCTAAATTTAAAATACACAGTTAAAAAGGCAGTAATAACTCCTGGCAACAATGAAAGTGCAATTCGATAAAGACAGTAGTACACCACGGCAGAATTAATACCACCGCCTGGGAGATGTCCAATTAATCAAGCCACAGCTGTCCAAAGAGTTCGTCCTGGGAGAACCGTTGCGCTGCAGCAGACACCATCCACGCCGGCACCAAGACGATTAGTCCGGGCTGAACCCCAGTCCGGGCTGAACCCCAGTCGGCCCCGATCAGCCAGACAGGACGGGTGATGCAGCCAGCCTTAAGCTGACCAGAACAGTGGGCATCAAATCAGCAGCCAGGACAGCAAGACGACAGCCAGTGGACAGCTCGAACAGCAGGTGAACAAAACGGTGAAGGACAAACAGCAGCAGCTAATAAACAAAGATTAGAATTAAAAGCTGAACATAAAACAGAAAGACGAACTAGCGCTTTACTCACCACGAGCTCCACCTCAACAGTAGAGGGAAGCAGGAGGCTTGTACATTTGGTCGTGGAACAGTAGATCACGGCGACCTTAAAGCGCACATTCAGTTACGCTGGCGCGACCCAGCCAGCAGACGCCAGGGTCTGAACCGGAAGGCGGATGACGTGAAGTCAACCACTGAAGCCTGGCCCTTTTTATACCGGAAGCCAGCCTTGGACCCAATCACATCCCGCACTCATGTGGTGCGTTCAATGTCCGTAGGGACATCCTGCCACATATTTTTACATGTTTTCAGCTAGTCCAAGAGGTGTACAACTTTAATCAGAGTCTAATCATCTTTATTGTCATTTGCACCGCATGTGGTACATGTGATGAAACAAGATTATGTACACAAGGTCCCAGTTACATCCAACAACAAAATGTGAGAGAAAAACAGCAATAACATGTAGGATATAACTAAGAAAAACATCAACTAGAAATACACTAAGCCCTAATATAATAGGAAAACATAATTACAAACAGCAGCACGGACATGAGTCTGTATGAGCAGATGGTCACAAATGAACACAGAAACAAAAAAACAGATCAGCATGTTGTGATGTTTTGCAGTAATTACTGTTTTCTAATTGTTTATTTATTCATGAGTCTAACAGCCTCAGGGTAGAAGCTGTTCCTCAGTCTAGTGGTTCTACATTTGATGCTCCTCAACCTCCTTCCTGAGGGGAGTGGGGCAAAGAGTTTGTGTGCTGGGTGAGTGGGGTCTTTCATGATACAGGTGGCTCTCTTCCTGCATCTGGAGGTGTAAATGTCTGTGATGGTGGGGAGACTGACTCCAACATCTTCTGTGCAGCCTTCACCACTCTCTGCAGAGCTTTTCTTTCTGCAGCTGTGCAGCCTCCATGCCACACGTTGATGCCGGAGCACAGGATGCTCTCAACGGCACACGTGTAGAAGGAGGTGAAGACAGACAACACCACCGCCCTGATCAAAAAAAGGTAATCAGAGACTCTACTTCCTCAGACGGCTGAGAAGAGCTGGTCTGGGAAGCTCAGTCCTCACCTCCTTCTACAGGTGTGCGATGGAGAGCATCCTGTGCTCACACGTTGATGCTGTAGCACAGGATGCTCTCCACTGCACACCTGTAGAAGGAGATGAGGACTGGGCTACTCAGACCAGCTCGTCTCAGCCGCCTGAGGTAGTAGAGTCTCTGATGAACTTTGTTGATCAGGCTGGTTGTGTTGTTGGTCCAGCTGAGGCTATAATTCAAGTGCACACCCAAGTACTTGTAGCTGGAGACCAGTGGTGGAGAAAGTACTCAAACACTGTTTATAAGTAAAAGTACAAATAAACAGACAAAAATGTACTCTAGTAAAAGTAGATGTACCATTATATTGTGTTTACTTAAGTAAAAGTAAATAAGTACTTGCTTTTAAAAATGCTTAAAGTATTAAAGTAAAAGTACTTGCTGAATGTATTGCCTAATGCAATGGTCTACAGTATCATTAAGTGTGTGTACTGTACGCATATTTTCTGTAATACATTAATAGTGTTTTTCCATTTTAAAGAACAATGCTGCAGATAACACATGTTTTTATTGTGTTTACTCTGTGACACAGTTCACACTTGGACTTGTGATTCTGTGTGTCAGAATTTCAGGGATGACATGCAGAGTTAAATGTCATTAAGCAAAATAAGAGAGGAATTATTTTACCTTTGAAAGTTTTTATTTAACACAAAGCAGAACCAATGTGTCATTTTAACTGCAGTAAACATGTTTAAATTAAAGTTATCTGTCTGAAAAAAAGGAGCATTATGCCAGGTTTCCACCAAACGCTTTTCGCGCCTCCGAAGCAGCCACTTTACATTGAAAGTCTATGTGGCCGGGCATGTTGGATGCGGCGCATCTACAGCAGTTCAAGCAGCGCGGCAGTGAGTGGCAGCTTTTTTCCGCTCCCACGTCACCTCCGAGCAGCGACTGTCGAAGCTCGATTTGTCCTGCTTCTGCTGCTCGCAGCTTAGCAGCAACCAATCGGGATAGACTCTGCCATGTGATCACGCAACAACGACAGGACTTTTTTTTGGACTTTTCAAACTTACCCATCGAGCCTCCATGAAGAAAACAGCCTCCGGTAAGAAACTTGGCATTTTTACAGTTGCCGCTGTCCGCTCGAGCGTACGGTCACCCCAAACATAAAAAAATGTTTTAATCTCAACAAAGACTTTAGGAGCTGCAGTTTGGCTCATAAAAAATCCACTCAAGTAGTAACGAGGCTCATGTACAGCTGATTTTTTATCTGCCCGGTGTAGAAGAAACAAACGGAAAAGGAGCCAGCCGCTGCTCCCACTGCGTGTCTGCAGACATGTTCGATGAGAACAGACATCTGTTGACAAGCAGCCAACACAGTGCGGTAGGAGATTTTTTGCAGCGCGAAAAGCGTCTGGTGGAAACCCGGCATTAGACCTGACAAAGGAACAGACACTGATCATTTCACCTCCAGTTTGTCATCAACTCTAGTTAAAATATTGTCCAGTCAACCATGGATCAAAAGTGAACAATATTTTAAATTCCTGACACCATTTTCAAAACTTGGATCTGAGTGTCGAGACATTTCTTGTCTCCTAACATCCCATGAACTGATACATTTTAATATTGATACAAGAATTTATTGTTCAAGTTCAGAAGAAGTTGGTTTTCACAGTTTTTTGAGTCCAGTCTGGTTTTTTAGGGAGATGTCCTGCTGTACTGAACAGTCTTTCAATAATCTTTCAATAATCTTTCAATAAGGCCATGGGTGGTGTGTATCTTCTGGCTGAATCTTTGTGGTGGAATCCATTTTGAGTGTGTTAGTGGTGCTGTGGGTGCTCCCAGTTCAGTGACGTTTATACTAGAATATACGTCATTAGTCCAGTTCTTCTTGAAGGCAGGTCTAATGTTACCTGTCCACTTGCAGTGATTCAAATTGATTCAAATTGTTTCAAATTCAAATTCAACTCAAATTGTGTGTGTTTGTGTGTGTGACTGTTTTGTGGTTTCTAAGGACAGTGTTTTGTCAGGACAGTAATGAGCTGTTATCTGATTGTCTGATTATAGCGTATTGCTGTCCTAACAAACCACTGTCCATTAAAACCACAAAACAGTCACACACACAAACACACACAATTTTAGTAGAACATGTTATATTTACATGTAAATGTCTATCTGATATGCATATATACATTTATATGCATATATGTATATACACTGTACAGTACATGAATATGCATTTATGATATGCTTATATACATGTATATATGTATATTTGTGTGTATGTATATGACATAGATATCAATTATATAAATAATGCAGGGATTGTTAAGTATGACTTCAATATTATTAGTCACAGTTTTTTAATTTATAGTTTTCTTTCATTCAGCTAATTTTAATTTCATCTTAGTCCACCTATCATGAGAGGAGTTTTGTAAATACTCTGTCCATTTATCTTTCCTTTATGTGAGATGGATACTTGGGCCAAAAACAAACAATCATGTAATGTTTATTGGTTTACATGTGACAGCAGCTATCATCAAAATGTAGAATTTCCTCTAAATATAAGTATAAATGATCTCTTACAGATGTCATGTGAACACGTCCAGAGTCAGGAGATCGCAGGTAGCCAGAAGCACGATCAACTTCCTTTAAACACGAATACCAAGGTACATTTTAGTTCTTGTGTTCCTAAACAGAATTACTTGCTACGTGTGGTTTCATCAACCTTAATGTTCAATTA
>JBBPBX010096935.1:0-12946 GCA_038048925.1 Garcialebias charrua
TAGATTATCGCATAAGGCAGAAATGCGCTTCCTCCTCCAGAAATGACCCCAGAGGTAGCAGGCTATGGCTATAGGGACAATTTTATAGAAGGCAGAAGACTCTGCCTTGGGAAATGAAGAGGGCCACTTGCCCGCAAACCAACGGCCCTGGGAAGAAGAAAAAAACAAAGCCTGAGGAAGGGGCAGCTTCTGTAAAGAACTGCATGGAATCGGCTGACTGTAAGATGTCATAGAAGAAGGAGATGCCGTTCCATGTTGACAGCAATTTGGACCAGAAAGCCTAATCGGAGTGACAACCTTCATCTAGAGAGATGCAATCTCCCAAGGAAGGGACCGAGTTTGCCAGATCGAGCAGGCGGGAAATAAAAGAACAACCTTGGGGAATAATGCGGATCGCGAAATTAAGGTAGCCTAGCAGAGAGAGAAGCTGGTGTTTTGAAATGGACACGGTAGATGTATAGGTCTGGGAAAACTCCCGGATAGGGGCGAGCTTATCCTCTGGAAGAGAGGCCATCATCAGGTCTGAATCCAGAGTGATCCCTAAGAAATCTAATCTGGTAGGTGGGATCACGGTCTTCTAGTCAGAGAAGGGAACCCCCACGCGGAGAAAGAGCTGATGGAGCCTGGCGAGAGAGGGCCCTGGGGACGGTGATGATGATGATGATGATTTATTTGTTTTCTCAGGGACAGTGCACAACAATACATTGACCTACAAAAACAGGAAAGATGAAGCATGCCGCTTGGACTGTCGGTACCTATCTGCTGCTTCCGGGGTCCCACAGGCCAAAAAGGCCCAATAGGACTCCTTCTTCAGCATGACAGCATCCCTCACCGCCGGTGTCAACCACCAGGTTTGAGGGTTGCCACCACGACAGGCACCAACAACCTTGCGGCCACAACTCTGATAAGCTACCTCGACAATAGAGGCGTGGAACATGGCCCACTCGGACTCAATGTCCCCCGCCTCCCTCAGAACATGTTCAAAGCTCTCCCGGAGGTGGGAGTTAAAGCTCCGTATTACGGGAGACTCTGCCAGACGCTCCCAGCAGACCCTCATAATACGTTATGGTCTGCCAGGTCTGACTGGCATCCTCCCCCACCATCGGAGCAAACTCACCACCAGGTAGTGGTCAGTGGACAGCTCCGCCCCTCTCTTCACCCGAATGCTAGTGTTACAAGCGGTAACGCTACAAAAATAGTTCATGAATTAAATGTTTTGAATAATAGTGAACAGCATTGTGTATTATGTATCCACCCTCTTTTCAATGCCACCACAATTGCCTTCAAAAGCAAAATATCCAAACCCTGAACATCGCACAGAACATAAAACGATAAAGGGAAAGATGAAGCCATTTCAGCACATCTGCCAAAAGATGATTCACCTAAATTCACTGACCAGGCAAGAAGGACGGCAAAGACAGTAAAGATAATTCTGGTGGAGCTGTGTCTAAGTAAATGAAAATAAATGTTGAATAAAGGGGAATTTCTTCCTCAAATGTGTGAAAGAATATGATTGTGATTTGGACTGATTTACAAGGAGGAAAATGGTCCTAAATGATATTCATGTGTGTTTGCCTTCACAGTGTTCTGTCTGTTGAAGAAGACCAGGGGCCTCATGTACAAAGACTTGCGTGGATTTCTTACTGAAAAGTGACGTACGGTCAAATCCAGAAAAGTGTCTACGCACAAAAAAATCCAGATTTATCAAACTGTGCGTACACCGGTATCCACGCACATTCCTTTTGTACATCACAATGAACGTGGAACTGAGCGCACGTGAGACACCTCCCCTGACACGCCTACATTTACATATGTTAAACAGATGCAAATTACTTCCTGCATGTGTGAAGGACATGTTTGTTTGATCCCTGCGCGATCAGAAATGATTTCTAGATTCAGGAAAACAATGGATTTAATATAATATGAGTGAGGACAAACATCCTAAGTAAGAATAGTAATAAACTGTGTTCATCACGCAAAGAACGAGTGATTGTGTGCCGGTATTCGTGTGCGCGCACGCTGCTGTCAGGTGCGCCACCGGCTCATTCATTCATTCTGAGTGAAAATATTAACTTTGCGCACGAGTTAATTACCATAATTACTGTAAACACAGAGGAACTTACTTGGATGTTTGCTAGAACATAGATCTTCGTTTATTTAATAGATGATATGAAGAAACGAGTCTCTGCGTCTCAGTGGAGACTTTTCATGACATGACGTGATGTTGGAGTCTCCAAAGCGCGCGCTGCAGCCTTGTGCGCAATCTGTTTGTCTGTGAAGCTTTTACTCCCATACAAGTTATAAATGGTGTACTTTCACGTGTCATTTTGGAGACATCTACAATAAACACAGATAATGACACACCTCCACTGCCGTGTAACACCGGCGAGGGTGCACGCGCGCTCAAAGCGCGACCATAACTCAGCCTTTGGGATCATATGGATGAGACCATTCCATTGGACATGAATCGGCTTTGTGTGGACTGGACTGGCACAGCCCTGATCGACCTGCCAGCTCCCTCTAAGCTCCTGTGGAACCCCAGTTTCTGCACGTGCACGCGTGATGCGCGGCCCCTGTGTTGCGCCAGTGCGCAGCAGTGCCAAACTGAAAAATGATTATTTCTGAAAACGGCTGATAAGCCATATCCTAGATCAGAGAATTATATCTGTTTATAAATAAATGCTCTGCGTGTTACACTATCTATATCCTCCAGTAAGGCTGAATGTATCCGTTCCTGTTACATTTATTTTTTGCACAACTTTGCGCGTCCATGTGGATGTACTTGTTAATCGTGTGTTTGGTGGGAATATTAATCATTTTCACATCATGAACAGTTAATAGTAATAATAATAATAATAATAATAATAATAATAATAATAATGAATTCAATTTATAACGCACTTTTCATTAATGAAAATCTCAAAGTGCTACAAAGTGCAACAGAATTAAATGTCGATAAAACAAATAATAAAACAGTTAAAATCAACAACAGTATCAACTAAGATCAAAAGTAGAATCATGAGGAGGAAGAGTATGCTCGGTTAAAAAGAAAGGTCTTCAAGCCGCTCTTAAAGTCAACCACAGATTGTGGGGCTTCAGTTTCTCAGAAGCACCTGTAAGTGTCGCCAAAGGAACAAGAACCACAGAAACGTGCGTACGCAAGCAGGGGAGCTGGCGTGGAAATGTACGTGGATGCGCAGATATTCACGTTCATTTCAGTTTTGATACATACGGGGTTTTGCGTGGAAAGTGACGTGCGCAATGTTTTTGTGCGCACGCACGGTTGATACATGAGGCCCCAGATGAATGAAAAAAGCCTCCATACTGGAAGTGTTTTTGAACTAATGAGCCTTTGGTTTCAGTTTCGACAAGTCTGTTTTCCTCCAATCCTTCACATGCACATGCACAAGCAATCCCGTTTTTTTCATGCAATAATAAAAAAAATTTTAAATTTGTGTAGACTGCTGGGTTCTAAGATCCAGCTGTACATTATTCAGACCCAAGCCTTGATTGTTCTGCTGATGGTCTGTACTGGTACATGCATTTCAACCTGGAGAGACTCACATAAAGAGAGAGAAGAATACAATTAAAAGTTCCCTTTATCAGTCAGGTCACTCGATGCAACACTATTGTTATGGGAATTGCGCCCCTGCGCGATTACCTGAAGGAATACATTCACGCCTTTACGGCATTGGGCATCAGCGTCACCCCAGAGGCCCCGCCCTCTGGGTACTTAAGACGCGAGTGCCCATCCAAACGGTCTCTTTTTGCCCTTCACCTCGCTTAAACCTGAACTTCGTGGGACTTCTCTGTAGACACATCGCTCGTTAGAGGTGAGCTCGCTCCCTACGCTGAGCGTACAGAGAAATTTCCTGCGTATCGCTGGGCTGGCGAAAGCTAGTCCAACACATTTTTCCTTAACCTCAAGTTTTCTTCTCTTTTCTCTCCACAGCTGCTTCGCGCGACAGCGCTAACTGCGTCACATCGCTACCCTGCTAAGGAGTAGCAGGCTAGCCAGCGAAAGCGACACGGCGGAGTAGACATCTCGGACAAGGATTTTAAGACAACTTGCTTGTTTCTTCTCGGACATAGCTCCCGAGAAGGGAAAGCGAAAACCAAGATTTACAAAAAAGGCTGGCAGGATGGCGAGTCCCAGCTCGTGCGCCTGCCTCAGCAGCTGCAGATTTTCCCTTTCGGTAATGGACACCCACGAGGCCTGTCCTGTCTGCCTGGGGATGTTGCACATAAAAACGGCGTGTGACGTCCCAGACTCTTGTCCACACTGCAGCCAGATGCTGGAGGCGGTGAGGGGGTTCCGCGTAGACATCGTGGCCAAAGCCATGGGCGCCGCTGCAGCGCCAACAGACCCGGACTTCACAGAAGCTCTCACTCCCACGCGAAAGAGCATGGATCTGGAAGACAGTGGACGGGTCGAATGGGGGGATAGCCCGGACATGGCGGCTCCCGTCGGGGACTCGACGGCCGAATTTGAATCTCGAGGCATGATGAACGCGGACGAGATCTCGCTAACAGCCTTAGGTGAAATTTCTGGTGATGAAGCCGACAACGAGTACGAAGGAGAGGAAGAGGACCTCTCACAGAACCCGGCCCCAGTGCTCCCCGAGACAGACACTTCGATCCCCGCACTGTTCGACTTGTGTCGCAAAGCGGCGGACGTGCTACAGATCCCGTGGCCAGAACCTCGTCAACAAGTCATGAGGTTGGCAGGGAATTATTTTTATGCCAAGCAGCAGTCGACAACGAGGCACAGGATGCCCATCTTCCCGGATTTCCTCACGGAGCTTACTCGCACCTGGGCTGAACCCAGGGCTCCCATGCTGCTCCTGCTCTCCCAGTTCCTCGACGTGGCTGAAATGGAAGCAGCAGGAATGGTCAACGTGCCATAGATGGAGGACACACTGGCGTCTCACCTGGCCCCCAGATTTTCTGGAACAAAACCAACTTTGCCCAGCAAAGCTTGTCGAGCTTCAGTTGTTCAGCTCGAAAAATGTTAGAGCTCAGGGCCTTGCGGCACATGCGATGAACGCCTCTGCAATGATGCAAGCGTACCTGGCAGAGAAGCTACAGAAGCTCCAGGTGACAACAGACAAGCAGGCTGCGACTGAGGTGAGCCCGTAGGACCACTGACTTTGTGCTCTGCATGATGGGCACGGCAGCCATTGCACAGGGGAGGTGTATGGCTGAAGTGGTCATCGTCCAGCGTCATCTGTGGATGACCATGACAGATTTTTGCACCACTCGATCGAGCCGACGGGACTCTTCAGGAGAGCTCTGGACTGGATCCAGACCAGGCCGGAACAGAGGCGCAAACAGGCTGAAGCCTTCCGTGAGGGCATGCCAAGGAAAGCTTCCCCCCCCCCAGGGAGACAAGCGGGAGCAGACCCATGCAGCCTCAACACCGCTCAGCCACACGTCGTCTCCCGCAAAAGAGGCCGGCTTACGACGGGGAGCACGGTAGAGACCCCTAGCAGGTCCACCTCAGGCCGGTCAGTCCTGGAACAGGAACAGATTTGTTCCTTGCCAAGCGGTCCCGCCGAGGACTTCCTCAACGAACCGTGATGGGCGACAGAAGCGGGCCTGATAAAGCGGGCCCTCTTCACAGTTTTGCTGGCTCGTCCGCCCAAGGGGTACGGGAGCCTAACGTTACCTGCCCAGGCTTTATTTGTAAAAGACTACAAAATGCTGGTGACATTATTGTATGTACAAAACATGAATGTTCTGCTGTGTATGAAATAAAGACAAAATGTTGTTGCACAAAACACAAAATAAAAGTACCAAAGAACAGTTTTGCCCTGGTTCTTGACTCAAAAAAAAGAAAGAAAAGATGAACAACAACACAGCACCCTTTTGAAAACAATCGCTATGAAGGGAGAGGGTTGCCACCCCCCTTCCCTCGCGGTGCACGGGGTGCCAGGTCAAAAACAATGAACCCCAGCAGCGAGCCTCGGACTGTCTGCAACAGACAGACCTCGCGGTGTCTGCAGGCAGGCAGATCGGCTCACACAAGGCCGGGCGGGGGGAGTCACACACTCATCCCCCGCGCCTCAGGAGCTCGGAGGGCCAAGAATACACAAACCCCCCAAGCTCACAGCACGTCCGCACGCCCGGAGGGCATGCCAGCTGAACACGGTGGCCATGACGACGGACTGTCATGGCTCCCATCTGCATTTCAGCGAATGACCACACCGGCTCAAGGGGGCGCTGCAGCCGCCTGCAAGCCTGGGCCATGCACACATGCTGAAAGAGAGGACGACAGTAATGCTGCAAAAATTGTAAATAAATGTTGTCACAACAAAAACAATGCACCCTGGCCGACCCGGATAATCTTTCCTCGTGCCCAAGAGAGTCTGGACCTTGTGAATTGGTCCTGGTCTGTAGGTGCTGAGGAGAAAAATAAGAATTTTACAGCTCCAGATGTTCAAACTGGGTCAGGCTTTCCAACCTGTAAAATCAGCAGGCCGCACACGATCAGTGGACCTGAAATGTATGACCAAGCTCTGCGCACTAGCCCAGTTGCACCTTTAAATAACGACCCCTCATCGGGAGGTTTTCAGCTTCATCATCAACTCTGATTACACCACAGATTACCGTATTTCTGGGCATACGGGTCACCACCACGTTGGTCAGGGCTCACCCTTAGAGGAAGTGTGCCTAATACAGCTCCCTGGAATTGAAGCCAGCTCCAGAGCAGTGGCAGAACTGGAGGCTTGTGAACCAGACCCAGCCATGGCACGGCCTGGAATCCGGAGGTCTGTCCGCATACAAAACCTGCATGCTCTACGTCCCGTGCCTCTCACTAAACGAAGCAAACGCAGACGCTCTGGCCCACGGCTGGCCAGTAGGGGCGCTGTATTGCACCTCTCTCCCCGCACCCCCATTTCGGGTGACACGGGAGCACACAGGCAGGAGGGACCTCTCCCTAATATTGTTGGCCCTCAGATGGCCACAGGGCCCATGGCCCTCGGAGGTGTGCTCAATGCTGATACATTGACAGCTGTTCCCCTTCAGGGGCCTGCTGTCTCAACCACACGAGCAGCCTATCTACTTACATCCAGGACTGTGGCAGATCTCAGCTTGGTTGCTGAAAGGAACAAACTGATGGCCTCAGGCCTCCCCAGTAACGTAGTAAACACGATCCAGGGAGCGAGAGCAATGTCAACACAGACTCTCTACGCTCATAAATGGTGTGTTTTTGAAGCTTGGTGCATGGAAAAGAATATTGTCCCTTATTCCTGTGACCTGGTCCAGCTTCTTACCTTTCTACAGGACCTTCTGGAAAAAGGCCGCTCATTTTCCACAATTAAGGTGTTTCATCAGCCATCTCGGCATGCCACGAAGGCTGGGGGTAAAGACACCCGGTGCACACCCTCTCATGATACGATTCATGAAGGGCATATTGAGGAAGAGACCCTCCCAGGAGGACTTTGACCCCTGACTTGGACCTCCAATTAGTCCTGAATGCTCTCTGTGAGCCTCCATTCGAACCTTTAAGCGACATTAAGATAGATTTGCTATCTTATAAAACTGCTCTACTCCTGGCTCTTTGCTCAGCTAAACGTGTGGGTGACCTCCACGCTTTGTCGGTGTACCCAATGTGTACAAAGTTTGCCCCTGACGGGTCAAAGATCACCCTACGACCTAACCCCACATATGTCCCAAAGGTTCTAACTTTGAATCCCAGAAGTCTGGACTTTGAACTCTCTTCATTTCCTCCTGCTCCCGTCCTCACTGAGGAACAGAGAAGGCTGAGAGCACTCTGCCCTGTTAGGGCTTTAAGTGCTTACATCGTAAGAACAGCTGATTGGAGGAAAACAAACCAACTGTTTGTATGTTTTGCCAACCCGGCTGCTGGCAGGGCCCTGTCAAAGCAGCACCTCTCACACTGGGTGACTGAGGCCATTAAAAGGGCGTACAGTAGCAGAGGTCAACAGGTACCCTCTGGGGTACATGCCCACTCCACTCTAGGCTTGGCCGCCTCGTGGTCACTGTTCAAGGACGTACCAGTTGCAGACATCTGTGCAGCTGCAAACTGGAGCTCAACGAACACGTTCGCAAAACATTACAGATTGGACGTTACTGCATGTGACGTCACTCAGGCTGTCCTCTCTAACATACAGTAGAGAGCGGCCGAGAGATGCCTAATGTATAAAGGCAGAAGTTCTCACAAGCATGCATTTTACTGAGCATTTCAAGGGCGTGAATGAATTACGTTCCTATAGCAATAGTGTTGCACAGAGTGACCTGACTGATAAAGGGAACTGAAAGTTATGCACCAAAACTCATGTTCACTGAAGGAAGGGAACGAGGTGCAACACAGTTGGCCCTTTTCAATGCTGAAGCTTGGTGAAGTGCACTTGGAGACCGTTTGGATGGGCGTTCGCGTCTTAAGTACCCAGAGGGCGGGGCCTCTGGGGTGACGCTGACGCCCAATGCCGTAAAGGCGTGAATGTATTCCTTCAGGTAATCGCACAGGGGTTCAATTCCCATAGCAATAGTGTTGCACCTCGTTCCCTTCCTTCAGGGAACATGAGTTATGGTGCATAACTTTTAGGCTTTATTGATGAGGGTTCTTTGGTGCTCGGGCCCGGAATGTCTGGCATAGGGAGATAGATTATGGATATCTAACCCACCCCATCCCCCTGACCCAAATCTGGTGGCGGAATCGGGATGAAGAAAGGGGAGAACTATGGATCTTGAAACCCCAGGTGGAGATGGGGAGGTGGAGGGATGCAGCAAGGCTGGTAACGGGCAAACAGGAAGAGCTGAGGAAGGACGGCCTTATATCCAGATGGGTGGTTGATGAGTGATGCAGCACAGCTTGGGTGAGTCTGCCATCTTGAATTTTAGGCTTCGCCTTCATTTCAACCTGGAGAGACTCGCATAAAGAGAGAGAAGAATACAATTAAAATGTTTTATTGATGAGGGTTCTTTGGCGCTCGGGACCCAGCGGAGGGCATGCATGCCGGACCGCTTAGAGCTTGAATGCCTGGCATAGGGAGATGGATTATGGATATCTCCCCCAAAAAAATTAGCCGGGGCCGAGCTGGCAAGGGTCTGGCTGGAAGGTGAAAGGAGAGCCTATGAGAAAGGTTGCCGAAGGAGAGAGAAGGGGAGTGAGTCCCCCCTCCCCCCCAAAGAGGGAGCCGGGGCCGAGCTGGCGAGGGTCTGGCGAGTCATCATGGGTACCCAGAGTATGAGCCTCGCATGGGCTGCTGTGAAATGAGCCTCGCATAGGCTGCTGTGAAATGAGCCTTGCATAGGCTGCTGAGAAATAGGCCTCGTATGAGCTACTGGGGAGTGAGCGTGCATGGGCTACAGACTCTTTTTGGGAATAAGCCTCGCGTAGGCTGTTGGGGAGAGAACGTACATGGGCTACAGCCTCTTTTTGAAAATGAGCCTCACACGGGCTGCTGGGGAGTGAGAGTGCGTGGGCTACAGCCTCTTTTTGGGAATGAGTCTCGCAAGGGCTGCCGGGGAGTGAGCTTACACTGGCTGCCGGGGAGTGAGCCTGGCTTGGGCTGTCAAGAAATGGGCCTTGCAAGGGTGAGTCTTTAGAGTGGGCCTTGCAGGGGAGTGTCCCTAAAGTGGGCCTCGCTTGGGTTTCCCTAGAGTGAGGGAGAGTCTTTAGAGTGGGTCTCGTAGAGGAGTGACCCTAGAGTGGGCTTCACAGGGGAGTGACCCCAGAGTAGGCCTCGCAGGAGAGTGTCCCTAGGGTGGACCTCACAGGGGTTTCCCTAGAGCGGGTCTCACAGAGGAGTGACCCTAGAGTGGGCCTCCCAGGTAAGTGTCCCTAGGGTGGGTCTCACAGGGGTTTCCCTAGAACGGGTCTTGCAGAGGAGTGACCCTCGAGTGGGCCTTGCAGGGGAACGTCCCTAAAGTGGGCCTCGCAGGGGAGTGTCCCTAGAATGGGCTGCTGTGGAATTGGCGAGCTCACGAGGGCTGCAGGAAAAAAAGAGGGAGGTGACAGATAGAACTGAAGGACTCCACCACCAGTTAGTGAAGCAGGAGCATACCTGGAAGCTGAGAAAGCACTGGGTAGCAGGTACGGAATGAAGGTCTGAGCGGTTGCAGGAAGAGTAGCTGCTGAAGGCCAGCGACCTGGCTGTCGGAGAGGTGCTTTAAGAACACCCTGAATGGCTGCGGAGGTAGCATGGCTGTGCGTTTCAGGAGCTAAAAAGCGTGGTTAGAGAACGAGCTCAGAAATAGACCCAGATGATAGGGTTAGCGTGAAAGTTATGCTGGCTAGGAGGGATCTAATAAAGAAACGGGCTGACTGTATGGACGGAGGAGCAATGGGGATGCTAATGCAGAGTGAGATCATCTAGATCGGGGGAGTGGGTTGGAGAGGGTTCAACTGATGGGCAGATGCGACGGAAGACCTGGAATTTAGAACAGGATAGAGCTTCTGCGAGGAGGTTAGAGTGACCTGGGACATGGCGAGCTGACAGAATGAAGTTATTTGTAACTGACTGCCAGGTGATGCGACGGATGTATGGCATTATTGACTTGACAGAGGAGCGACCTTTATTGATGGCCTCTACCATGGTTAGATTATCGCATAAGGCAGAAATGCGCTTCCTCCTCCAGAAATGACCCCAGAGGTAGCAGGCTATGGCTATAGGGACAATTTTATAGAAGGCAGAAGACTCTGCCTTGGGAAATGAAGAGGGCCACTTGCCCGCAAACCAACGGCCCTGGGAAGAAGAAAAAAACAAA
The DNA here is from genome assembly GCA_038048925.1 of Garcialebias charrua. Classification (NCBI taxonomy): domain Eukaryota; kingdom Metazoa; phylum Chordata; class Actinopteri; order Cyprinodontiformes; family Rivulidae; genus Garcialebias; species Garcialebias charrua. The sequence goes on from JBBPBX010096935.1 coordinate 10,738, forward strand.
GCCTGAGGAAGGGGCAGCTTCTGTAAAGAACTGCATGGAATCGGCTGACTGTAAGATGTCATAGAAGAAGGAGATGCCGTTCCATGTTGACAGCAATTTGGACCAGAAAGCCTAATCGGAGTGACAACCTTCATCTAGAGAGATGCAATCTCCCAAGGAAGGGACCGAGTTTGCCAGATCGAGCAGGCGGGAAATAAAAGAACAACCTTGGGGAATAATGCGGATCGCGAAATTAAGGTAGCCTAGCAGAGAGAGAAGCTGGTGTTTTGAAATGGACACGGTAGATGTATAGGTCTGGGAAAACTCCCGGATACGGGCGAGCTTATCCTCTGGAAGAGAGGCCATCATCAGGTCTGAATCCAGAGTGATCCCTAAGAAATCTAATCTGGTAGGTGGGATCACGGTCTTCTAGTCAGAGAAGGGAACCCCCACGCGGAGAAAGAGCTGATGGAGCCTGGCGAGAGAGGGCCCTGGGGACGGTGATGATGATGATGATGATTTATTTGTTTTCTCAGGGACAGTGCACAACAATACATTGACCTACAAAAACAGGAAAGATGCATTGTGCCAGGTTATAGTAATAATACTAATTTCCGCCTGTAGTCCCCGGACAGGTTGATGTTTAACAAGAGTAACGGATTTTTGTAAGTGGATGAGAAAACCATTAAACACAAATACAGACACAATATATACTACATACATATCATACCTCGCCCCTCAAATATACCATACATAAAAAAACTTTCAAAATTTCACCAGTTCTCTCACACACACACGCACTACCAGTTTGTTCACACACACACACACACACACACACACACACACACACACACACACACACATACATAATCACACTTCTTCAAACAAACCTACAAACTGTACTTTCACTCACACACAGTCATCACTGGTGGGTGCAAACCTGCTTTGATAAAAGCCATTTCCTTGTCAGATGTGCAAACGTTGGGAAACTTGTACATTTTATAATCTCATTAGGCAGAATATTCCACTGACTCATGGCAACAACAGAAAAGACGGATTTGGCAAAAGAGGTCCTACATTTAGGGATGCTGCACTCTCCTCTAGAGGTTGCCCTTGTGACTCGAGTTGTTTTTTCTGAGTTCAACATGACAAACCTTCTTAGAGGAGGGGGTCCACTAAAAGAAAATCATCGAGCAAGTGCAGGATGGCTAGGATTCTGAGAACGTTGAGGAGGATCCAACAGAGAGCCTCTGAGAGATTATTAAACAAGCTCGAGCAAGTGCAGGATGGCTAGGATTCTGAGAACGTTGAGGAGGATCCAACAGAGAGCCTCTGAGAGATTATTAAACAAGCTGGGGCTGCTGCGGCAGCCGAAGGTGAGCTTCATTGCAAAATAAAAAGAGCCATCCCATTTGGAGCCAAGAAGGTGCCATTGGCATGGATGGACGGGCACAACTTTAAACGCGTCTGAGATATCCGCTTTGGCTACCATGCGCTTCTGCCAGTGGCTTTAATAAGAGAGATGGCGTGGCCGACGGAGGCATACAAGAGAGAAAAGGGGGTTTTGAAATGAGAGAGTTGATGCTAGGATGAGGACCGGAATGAGGGGCGGAGAGATCAAGGACAAGACGCTTTTTATTGGAAAACTTCCGAGTGGCCACGCCTAAGGGACTGACTCGAAAGAGGGGAAAGGGGGGGGGGGGGTGCAAAGGGGCCTATCATGAAGCCTTTAGACACCTCCTTACGGAGGAGCTGGGCCACGATGTCAGGTTCCCTAAGCGCGGAGCGCAAGTTGGGGCACACTAGGGAGGCTGAAAGAGGATGGGAAACTGAAAGTTATGCACCATAACTCATGTTCCCTGAAGGAAGGAACGAGGTGCAACATACTTGCTATGGGAATTGCACCCCCGCGCGATTACCTGAAGGAATACATTCACACCTTTTACGGCAGGGGGCGTCACCCCACGCCAGAGGTACCGCCTTTTAGGTACTTAAGCGACTGACGCCCCTCCAACTTTCTCCAAAATTGCACTTCACCGAGCTTTCAGCATTGAAAAGGGCCAGCTATGTTGCACCTCGTTCCCTTCCTTCAGGGAACATGAGTTATGGTGCATAACTTTCAGTTCCCTTTCAGTTTGGTCTCTCGGTGCAACATACTTGCTATGGGAACGTAATTCATTCACGCCCTTGAAATGCTCAGTAAAATGCCTGTTAGTGTGAACCGTCTGCC
>JBBPBX010096937.1:0-12946 GCA_038048925.1 Garcialebias charrua
GGGGCTTGAGCACCTGCCCCTTTTGCTCCTTGCCCCCAAGTGCCCTTTTGGTCAATTTTTCTATTTTTATTTCCTATTCCTAAGCCCTCCTCTGACACATAATAACATGTACTAAAATTATTTATTTTATTTTATTATTATTATTTGTATTTTGCAAGAAAAACAACATAATAAGCCCTTGGGTCACGTACCAACACTGCATTCCCCACAATGCAACAGTAGTAGTAGGGGTGGGGCCAATCCAATCCGGAGTCGTGTCTCATGAACCCAGAGTACAAGACCTGCCTCACATTCAGGAAATCCATTTCATAGTTTTCAGCCAGCTACAACGTGTGGATTGAGTGAGTAGCACTTTAGCTAACAGCTAGCCAACTTTTCATCGTAACATGTCTGCTGTGTGGAAGTATTTTACACTAAACACCACAAGACAGCAATGTGCAATGTCTGCAGAGCCATAGCGCCACATTAAACTGCGGTCAAGTTAGTTTTACGTTGGACATTCGAGCTCCGGGGCTTCAGCGGGACGCCACTCTCGCTGAACCGAAACAGGGAGACCGACCGCGGCCAGCTGCGTCCAGTCCGACCCGCTGTCTGACCGTCTCGTAGGAGGGACAGGCGGAGAGCGGCTGACCGAAATCAGCGCCCGCCCCGGATTGAACAATAAAAACACACCGCTGAAGCCACGGAGCTCAAATGTTCACCGAGAAGTTGCTAAACTTCATCATAATTAATGACCAACAGCTATCAGCTGTAGAAAATGAAGCAGCTTGATACTTGCAGCCAACAGTAAACAATCATAAAAAAGCATATTAATTAAAAATCACAAGAAAACTGTGTTAAAAAAAAACAAAACGAAACATAAACAGCTACATTATAAAACAATGTAAAATACTAAAAGCAGGAACATGTATGTGTTGGTTTATGCCAAACACTTAGCAGGTATAAATCTATTTAATATTTTATTGAATTCATTTGTTTGTTTATTTAAAAGAGATGAAATAAAACAAATTCATCAAAAAGAAAACATTGAATGAAAAGAGTGCAGAAAGAAGAAAGAAAATTATTATATCACCCCCTTATAATAAACATTGAATCAGTCCGGCCCTTGGCTTGTAGCAAATTTGGTTTTTTTTGGCCCTCTGTGTATTTGACTTTGACACCCCTGCTTTACATGGTGTCAGAAGTCGATGTTGGACACACGACTTCAGGAAAATGGCCAAGTTCAACCCACCGGAGAGTTTTCCATTTGACCGTCCGACAGAATTGGAAGATTGGAAGCAACGTTTCAAACGCTTTCGGTTGGTGACAAAACTGAATAAAGAGAATGGCGAGGTCCAGGTTAGTTCTCTAATTAATATATGCCATGGGCCCGGAGGCTGAAAACATTTTTAAGGCTTTCACTTTTGCGGAGGAGGACGATCAAAAGAAATTTGACGTTGTGTTAGGAAAATACGACAAGTACTTCTACCCCAAAAGGAACGTAATTCACAAGCGCGCATGTTTCCACCAGAGGGTGCAGTGGCCTGGTGAGAATGGTGAAACGTTGATCAGATCCTTGTATGACCTATCTGAACATTGTGACTTTGGGACACACAGAGAGGAGCACATTAGAGACCGCATAGTAGTGGGCATTAACGACAAAGAGCTGTCATGTAAACTGCAGCTAGAGTCAACACTCACGTTAGCCCAAACTATTCAAGCTATGCGCCAGTCCGAGGAGGTGTCTAGGCAGATGTCCCAGCAGGGTGAGGCGTGCGCAGCAGTACAGGAGATCGCACAAGCTAAATCATTCAGGGGACGTCCACAATGGAAAAAACAAAAAAAGGGAAAGTGGGGATCAACCAATAGAACCAAAATGTGGAAGATGTGGCAAAATAAAGCATAAAGACCAAGATAAATGCCCAGCTAAGAGATCAACCTGCAACAAATGTAAAAAGGTGGGTCACTGGGAAAGAATGTGCCACAGTAGATCAATCAGGGAAGTGACAGAGACAGATCCAGTTTCACAAACACCATACTTCCTCGGGGCAGTCACAGATGCTAAAAGAGAGAATGATCAATGGTCCGTACAAATTCTGATTGGTGCAACACCTGTTACCTTTAAAATTGATACAGGGGGAGATTTAAACATCATGGACAGAGAGACATTTAATACATTAGTCCCTGAACAAAAACTGATTCAGTCAAACATTCCTCCAATAAACAGCCCAGGTGGTCAGCTCAACTGTATGGGGAAGTTTCAGGCCAGTACAAAATACAAGGAGAAGCACTTCTCATTCCCAGTGTATGTGATCCATAGTCACACAGCTAACAGCCTGTTAGGCAGAGACACAGCATGTACAATGGGACTAGCTAAACACAGCGAGGAAGTGCACAATACATTTGGTGAACATGGGACTCTTAAGACAGAGCCCGTAAAAATACAGCTAAATGATAACACAGAGCCATACGCTGTACACACGGCCCGCAGAGTTCCCCTACCTCTCATAGAGAAAGTAAGAGAGGAAATACTACTTATGGAGGAAAATGGGGCGATTGAAAAGGTGACAGAACCAACTGATTGGTGCGCACCTATGGTGCCAGTCCCAAGACGAAATGGCAAAGTGCGCATCTGCATTGATCTGAAAAGGCTAAACAAGGCAGTAAAGAGAGAGAGAGATATGTTCTCCCAACCGCTGAAGAAATCACTGCAAAGCTAAGCGGAGCCACCACGTTTACATAGATGCTGCTTCAGGGTTTTGGCAAATCCCTCTTCATCCGACAAGCAGCAAACTAACCACATTTATAACACATTTTGGAAGATACGCATTCAAACGTCTCCCTTTTGGCATCACAAGTGCCCCAGAAATCTTCCAGAGGAAAATGGCAGAGACCTTAAATGATCTAGAAGGAGTCGCCATCTACATGGATGACATACTGGTATATGGCAACACTGCAGAACAATACGATCAGCGGCTAAACAAAGTATTGGAGAGAATCGAGTCAACTGGCCTAAAGCTGAATAAAGACAAGTACGTGTTCAGACAGAACCAACTTCACTTCCTGGGCCAGGTGATTGACAAGTCAGGTCTGAAACCTGATCCCAACAAAGTAAAAGCTATTCGAGAACTACCAAAACCACAAAATGTCCAAGATTTAAAACGCGTTCTCGGCATGTTCACATACTTAGGGAAGTATATTCCACACCTGTCAACAGTGGGTCAGCCACTGTATGAACTGTTGAGATCTAAGACTACATGGACGTGGGACCACCCACAGAAGGAGGCGTTCCAGCGAATCAAAGACATTCTGTCCACGTCTCCTGTACTAAAGTTCTATGACGTGAATCAACCTACAGCAGTATCAGCAGACGCCAGCAGCTACGGCATCGGAGGCGTGCTGCTACAGAAACACGAGGGGGACTGGAAGCCAGTCGCTTACTGCTCGCGTTGCTTGTTTGACGCTGAAACCAGATATGCCCAGATTGAAAAAGAATGTCTGTGTGATAATAGGCCAATGTCCCAGCGCCTGTAGGATGGCTTCTGCAGCTTCTTATAGTCCTCCTGAGGTAGAGTTGATTGAGAACAGCTGCTGTCAATTAGAGGTGCAGAGGGGGAGAGAGAGAGGGAGCAAGGAGGTTCCTACAGTCTGGCTTGTGTTTGGGCATGCAAGAGATTTGAAAAATATCTGGTTGGGCTGGAGAGCTTCAAACTGGTCACTGACCACAAGCCCTTGGTGCCACTGATGAATAAAAAGGACTTAGACAATGTCCTCATACGTTGCCAAAGACTCTTGATGAGACTCATGAGGTTCAAACCTACAGCAGAGTATGCACCAGGAAAGACTCTTATTGTGGCAGATACACTTTCCCACAGCCCATTACAGTGTACATCGGAGGTGAGCGATACCCATTTTGATATAGAGTGCTACATTGCAGCCATTATCAGAGGCATGCCAGCCACTCCACAAAAGCTAGAGTCTATACGTTTGGCCATAGCAGCCGACAGTAACTTACAGACAATACTGCAGTATATTAGGTCGGGATGGCCAGGATATATAGGAAATTTCCCCATAGCTATCAGAGACTACTACCCAATCAAAAGTGAACTGTCAGAATACAATGGGGTCGTCACAAGAGGCTATCGCATGTTAGTCCTATCCACTTTAAGAGCGGACATACCAGATCGGATCCATGATGGACATCAGGGTCTGACCAAATGCAGAGAGTGGGCTAATGCTTCCGTGTGGTGGCCGGGCATCTCTTCTGACATTAAACTGAAAGTGGAATCCTGTCAAACATGGCAAGAGATGAAAAATTCTCAGTGTAGGGAGCCCCTCATCTCTACCCCACTACCTGGCAGACCTTGGGAAAGACTTGCAATCGATCTGTGTGACTTTAACAAACACACTTACCTGGTAGTGTCAGATTACTTCTCCAGGTTCCTTGAGATACTCCACATGCCGACGACAACTGCGTCACAAGTGGTGCTTAAACTAAAGGTATTCTTTGCTCGCTTTGGCTGCCCAGACCAAGTTGTTTCAGATAATGGGCCACAGTTTGCCTGTGCAGAATTTCGGGAGTTTGCTCAAGAGTTCAATTTTCAGCACATCACTTCGAGCCCACATAACCCTCAAGAAAATGGGCATGCTGAGAGAGGGGTACAAATTGCAAAGAGAATCACTCTGCTTGCACTCATGCGTTACCGTTCTACCCCGTGCGCCACCACAGGTGTCAGCCCTGCAGAATTACTCATGGGAAGAAAGATCAAAACAACACTTCCCACACTCGAGTCAAATCTCCAACCCCGATGGCCTGATCTACGAGCGGTCAGGAGTAAGGATGCTAAAGAAAAACGGAGTCAAGCGTTCTACTACAATCAGCGTCACGGCACAAAGCCCTTACCCCCACTGAAATCAGACGACAACATCCTCTCCAAGTTGGATCACCAGAACACCTGGGGGACCCCTGCTGTAGTTGTTGGTGACAGTACTACTCCCAGCTCTTACATCGTTGAGACACATCAGGGGACGACTCTGAGACACAACCGTTGCCACCTGTTGTGCATGCCTGTTTCTTCTGGAGATACTTCTCCACCTGCTGTACAATGTCCACAGCCCGAGCCTACGGTGCTACAGGCTGAACCTGCCATTGCTACAGACACTGCATTGCCAGTTGTGCAGGCCTGTCCACCTCCTGCACAAGACGGACGGTCGTTCACGCAGTCCGGCAGGCTTTGTAAACCTGTGGTCAGGCTTACATTGTAAAACAAAAAAAGAGAGAGGAGTAGAAGTCCAAATGCACTAATTTTGATGTCGCATGTTGTCGCATGTTCCAAATGCACTAATTTTGATGGTATAATCTGTTCTGTTTGTCTTCCTGGTTATATACATTTATATATAAACTTGTTATGAAGTGTTATGGAAGAAAAGAGAAAACAAAAGTTTAAAAGAGGAGACGTCATATAAGGACTGATATTTCGGCAGTTAATTGCGACAGTAGTCACTGTGCCGTCTGTAAGGTGGGTTGTCATGGTAACGCCGGCGGAGTGATCTATGTTATTCAGCCCTGCTGCTCATGTTATGTTGTGTTGGTTCAGAGCTAGCATAAAGGAGAGTTCTGGTAAAAGCTGAACAAGTGTGTGGACATTCAGTTACTTTACAGTCTATATTTAGAGGAAATCCATTCATGATTCCTCGTAAGCAAGCTCCTTCGTGACTGCTCTTTGAAATCCCAGATCTCCCTGTAAGTCCCTATATGGCATACACATTGAACTTCCCTCTGTGACTTCCATAAGAACAACATGTTAAATAAAATCAGCTCCTTAACATCAGTGCGTGGCTTGGCCCTGGTTGTACATTCGTCACCTCGCTCAACCCACCAGCAGACCTGGCCTCCCTAAAAGTTATCAGTTCAGCTGGGAGGACTTTCAGCTCAGGAGATTAATTCTCCTCTGTGCACAGTTTTAGATCCAAGCCTGGCGGTTTGAGGTCAAATGTTGGGCCCAATACTCCAATGACCAAAATGTTGGTGAAAGATATTCTTATTTTATTTCACTAGCTAAAAGGAGCCACACTCAACAACAGGAGAAGATTTTTAACCACTTTTTACTTGCGAGGACAGATTTTCAGGACAGGTTACACAGATATAGAGGAAGTACATGCTTGCAGCCCAGTCACAAGAATCTGCCATGGGCAGTGTGCAAAGCTTGTTTTTATACTTTATCAGTTCAGCCAAGCTCAAAGACTCGGAGCTGACCTTGAAGCAACAGTTGCAACCTGCAGCCTCACCTAGCTCCTCAAGCAGCTCTCTCTGCTAACCCAAACATATGGTTCATGGGCAGAGTTAACATTCTCAGCCATAGTAGTTAAAACATCCATAGCCTTTGACAAAAAATCACTAACTGTCCTCTGTGACTGAAGAGAGAGAGACGTGCTAAATGCCTTTGTCAATGAATTGACTAAAGAGCTCATCAAGTGTTTGTCTGAACAAAGTAAATCCTCAGCTGGTTGGAAAATCCATTTAACACAGGCCCAAGTTTCACCTGATATACAGTCGTTTTTTACATTTCATCCTGCCCCCATTTTACAGTAATTTAATGTCTGCTTAGCTCTAATGTAGAGTTGGAAAAAAATCTACATTTGTGACCCAACAAAGTTAAATCAGGTCGTCTCCATGATTTATTTTAGTTGAACAATAAGAAACCACCCAGACGACCTGACTTAACTTTGTTGGATGTTTCTACCTGAATGAGCATGAATCACAATATATTTGAGACCAACAAATGATTAAAATTGGAGCCTGTTCTTCCAGATAAAACATGTCCTGCAGGATGGATGATGTTCAGCTGCTCCTGTTACTTCTTCTCTACAATGTCTGCCTCCTGGAACCAGAGCAGAGATGACTGCAGGACCAGAGGAGCAGATCTGGTGGTGATAAAAGATGCTGAAGAACAGGTGCTGTGTTCTTTTAGGTGACATCACTGAGGAGTGTTTAGAAGTACCACTGATATGATTCTTGTTGCCCATTTGAACATTTAAATATGAAACTTCCTAACAATGACTGTCTGTAAATGAGTCACACTGGTTACACAGACATAACTAGCATCAAAATGTATAAGAGTTTAACACTCAATCCAGTGTGTTTCTTTGCAGCAATTTATCTCTACATTCATCAACAAGCGTTATTGGATTGGTCTGACTGACAAAGAAACAGAAGGATCCTGGAAGTGGGTAGATGGAACTCCTCTGAATGTGACGTAAGTTTTTCATTTTATTTTTATATGTTTCAGTGCTAACAACACATTTACAGGAAGTAAATGAGGAAACATTGTTATCTGTGGTGGGTAACATGAAATGGGTTGTTCCCTTATCAGTCATGTCACTCGGTGCAACATAATTGCTATGGGAAATTGCGCCCCGTGCGATTACCTGAAGGAATACATTCACGCCTTTACGGCAGGGGCGTCAGCGTCACGCCAGAGTCCCCTCCCTCTGGGTATTTAAGGAGCTGACGCCCATCCATCATTCTCTTATTGCCCTTCACCTCGCTTAAAACCTGAACTTCGTGGGACTTCTCTGTTGTCGCATCGCTCGATCAGAGGTGAGCTTGCTCCCTACACTGAACGTACAGAGAAATTTTCCTGCGTACTGCTGGGCTGGCGAAAGCTAGTCCAGCGTTTTTCTACTTACCTCGAAGTTTTCTTCTCTCCCTGCAGCTGCTTCGCTCGACGGCGCTAACTGCGTCACAACACTCCCTGCTAACCATTAGCAGGCTAGCCAGCGAAAGCAAGACGACGGAGAGGACGGCTTCAAACAAAAGGAAACTAGGAACAGCCTCGACGCTTCTCGTCTCCGGACATGGCTCCCGAGAAGGGAAAACGGAGGACAAAGACTCAGAAGAAAACCAGCAGGACGGCGAGCCCTCGCTCGCGCCCCTGCCCCAGTGGCTGCGGCTACTCCCTCTCGGCGACAGACACCCACGAGGCCTGTCCTGTCTGCCTAGGGATTCTGCACACAAGAAAAGCATTGGAATCACCTGACTCCTGCTCCCACTGCTGTCGGATGCCGGCGGTAGTGAGGAAATGCCGCGCGGACGCGTTGGCGAAGGCCGCGGCACTGAAGGCCGCGCGTCTCAAAGAGCTGCTCACTCCCGAGCCGGAGCTCGAGAACGTGGACCTGGAATGCAGCTGTCAAGTCGGGGATAAGAACGTGTCGGACTCCTCTGTCCCCGTCGAGGACTCGACGTCCAAAGTGTCTGACCAAGACGCCGAGTACGGTTGCAGAGGGGAAATGGTGGATTCCTCCCAGAACCTGGCGCAAGTTAGACCGGAACCGGACGTGTCGGTCCCTGCTCTGTTCGACATGTGCCATAGGGTGGCGGACGCCCTGCAGGTCATGTAGCCAGACCCCACGCCTCGCCAACAGGTTATGAGGCTGGCGGGAAACTAGTTCTACGCGAAGCAGCGGCCAACGACGTCACAAAAAATGCCAATTTTCCCGGACTTCCTCATGGAGCTCACACGCTCCTGGGCGGAACTCGGAGCTCCCATGACGCTGCCACTACCCCGACTCCTGGATGTCGCTGGAATGAAGGCAGCAGGCCACGCCAGCGTACCCCTGATAGAGGAGACCCTGGCGGCTCATCTGGCTCCCGCAGCTACGGGAGCGAAGCCGGCGCTGCCTAGCAGGGCCTGCCGCGCTTCGGAGAAACAGCTTGAAGAGTGCTACAAGGCTCAGGGCCTCGCGGCTCGTGCAATGAACGCCTCAACCATGATGCAGGCGTACCTGGCAGAAAAGCTGCAGGAAGTCTAGGTAAGAACAAACGAACAAGCCGCAACGGAGGCCATGGAGGAGGCCGGTTGCGCCTCTGACTTAGTGCTCCGCATGATGGGAACAATAGCCATGGTAAATGGTAAATGGAGCTTATCTATATAGCGCTTTCCAGCCCCCTGTCAGGAGCCCCAAAGTGCTTTACAATACCAGCCATCCACCCATTCATTTAGACATTCATACACCGGTAGTGTGTATGCAAGGCAGAGCAATGGTGGAAATGGTTGTTGCCCAGCGCCATCTTTGGTTGACTTTAACTAACCTCCCGGAAAACCAGAGGTCCCCCTTCCTCTAGCACCCGATCGAGCCGACAGGACTCTTCGGGGGAGCCCTGGAACGCATCCAGGCCAGGCTGGAACAAAGACGCAAACAGGCGGAAGCCCTCCATGAGGGGCTGCTGAGGAAAAGCTTTGCACCCTCCAAGGAAGACATGCGTGGCCCTCCGCGTAAGAGACCTGCTGGCAAAAGTGGGCCTTCCCAGTATCGGCCGAGGGCCTCTTTAATGACCCCATGTGAAAAACAGATTTGGGCCTGATGAAACAGGATTAATTCATGATTTTACAGGTTTGCCCGCCCACGTGGTACGGGAACCTGACCTTTTGAGCCCAGTCTCTACTTGTAAAACACTACAAGGAGCTGGTGACACGTGTATGCGCACTAAACATGACTCACCTACTGTATGTGTAACCAAAACAAACACTGTTTCATGCATATACAAAGATAAAAGTACCAAAGCACAGACTGCCCTGGTTCTTGACTCGAGTCCCACTTTCATAAAACACAAACCACGTGGTCAAACTATGAACCGCAGCAAGATACACGAGCTCTACCTGAAAAAGTCAGATCTTGCAATATCTTCTGTTGGGTTGACCAACCTACTTGAAAGAGCGCGAGAGGGGTCAAAGGCCACCCCTCTGCACTCAAACATGACGAGCAGCAATTGGACATGCCTTCCAGGCTCATGGCGCTTGCGCAGACCTGGAGTTCGTGCCTACCAAACGAATGGGTCATGACAACTATATGTCATGGGCTCAATTTGCAGTTCACCAGGAGACCGCCCCACTTCACATGGGTACTGCAATCAAATATTAACCTTGCACGCGCACACGTGCTGAGGGAGGAAGTATTGACAATGTTGCAGAAGGGAGTAATAAGTTTGGTCCCGAAACGCAAACTACGCTCCGGCCACTACAGCAAGTACTTCCTGGTGCCCAAAAAAGATAATTCCCTGAGACGATCCTGGATCTCAGGACTCTCAACAAGAGAATAAAAACTTTTAGGTTCAAGATGCTTACACTACGGCAGGTTTTCTAGTCTGTGAGGCCAGGAGACTACGCATGTACAGTGGATTTGAAGGATGCATATTTCCATGTAGGTGTGTGGAGGAAACACAGAAAATGTCTCCGTTTTGCTTTCGAGGGAAAGGCTTATGAATTCAAAGCCTTACCCTTCGGTTTGAAGATGGCTCCGCGTACATTTACTAAATGTCTGGATGCAGCCCTGACCCCCCTTAGGAAACAAGGACTCAGGGTTATGAACTACCTGGATGACCTCCTGATTATGACTGGAAGCAGAATACAGGCCCAATCACACTCCTACAGGGTGATCTCTCACCTGGAGTCTCTCGGTTTTGCCATAAACTTACAAAAGAGTGACCTAACTCCATCACGGGTGATGTATTTCTGGGAGTACAGATCGACACGTCCGGTACAGAGCATGGCTCTCAAAGGAACGAGTTTACTCGATTCGCCATTGCCTGGCAAAATTTAAACTGGATCAGCGGGTCCCCATGAAGACATGCCAACGCCTTTTAGGCCTCTTGGCGGCAACCATACACTGTGTGCCACACGCATTGCTGAAAATGCGGGCCCTACAAGTATGGCTAAACCAACAGACACAACCCACCCTGCCTGGTCGAGCAGGAAAGGTTAGAATAGATTCAGAGTGCCTGAGAGTCCTGGAACCTTGGAGAGACTTGTCTGTAATCACGGAAGATGTCCCGCTGGATAGGCTGTCATCTCGTGTGGTCATCACGACGGACGCCTCAAAAACAGGATGGGAGGCGATCTGCAGAAATCAGAACGCCCGTGGCCTTTGGAATAAACAGGAGGCGAGATTACATATCAACATCCTGGAATTTCAAGATGGCGCCGGTTGTTCTGGCACGCTTTCTAACTCCTCTCCTGAACTTTTTACTGTTGTTCGTGTTCTGCCTTTTTTTCATCGACGATGCATCATCGCTCCTGGTCTATGATCGCTCAACTCTTCTAAGTATCCAAGACTCGCTGATCAACACACCGGCTACTGGCAAATATGGACATTTCAAGCCTCCTCCACCTCCACCTTTCTTGGCGTCTGTACCAGCATTCCTACAACGCAACACGACCACGCTGCCTCGCAACAAGCGGCGCAGAAGACGCGGCACGAGGGCAGGCGTGCTGGTGAGGTTTAAAAAATATCTCTCGTCTCACAACACGCCGACGGCTGACTTACCTCCTGAATTCAGCGTCTTTGATGTCCGTCGCTCCTTTGCCCGCCGCAACAGATGCCTTGTTGCTATCAATCATGACGCCAGCGATCAGCTTCCATCTTGTCCCCCCCCCGTGAGGGCTGTGATGAACCGAGGCTGCGTTAAACATATCCTCCGCCCGCTCGCTCGATCTGAGAGTGACGTAACTGGCTGTGTTCCTGTACGGTCAGCACTGTTTAACGCAAGATCGATCACAAATAAAACTTTTATATTAAGTGATTTGATCTCCACTCATCATCTGGATCTGTTTTTGATCACGGAAACCTGGCAGAAACCTGGGGACAACAGCAGCTTCTCTGAACTCCTCCCACCTGGCTTCTCTTATCTGAGCGCTCCGCGTGGAGCAGGAAGAGGAGGGGGCCTCGCTGCAGTTTTCAATGAGGCGTTCAGGTACCGTTTGTTGCCTCAGAAAAATTACAACAGTTTTGAAAACATGATTTTTGTGCTGGAATCTGCAAAACCTATTCTGTGTGGCCTCTTTTATAGGCCCCCTCAATACAACAAAAACTTTCTCAGTGAGTTTTCTGAACTACTGGCTGACCTAATGCCAAAGTTTGACTCTTGGCTTTTCTGTGGGGACTTCAACGTGCACACCTGCTGCCCAAGTAATCAGCTTGGATGTGAGTTTCAGGACCTCCTGGACTCTTTCAACCTGTCACAGTCGGTCTCGAAAGCCACACACAGCCAGGGTCATACACTCGATTTAATTATCTCCCACGGCCTACAAATACCTGCTGTGGAGATCCTGGACACCTGTATCTCAGACCATTTTCCCATCTTATTCGAATTTTTCACCTCTCCTGCACCAAAGGCTATTCTCCCAGCACGTTTCTGTCGCTCTATCACCCCATTAACTCCAAGTGAGTTCACTGATGCCTTTAAGAGCACTGAATTCTGCTCTGCTGTCAGCCTGGACCCATCTCTACATCCTGAGGACTTCATCAGCTCCTTCCATCACACCTGCACGACGATCTTGGACTCCATCGCTCCTCTCAAACAGGCATCTTCAAAGAACAAACCTTCACCATGGCTCAACGAAACGACGCGAGCTCTTCGACAACGTTGCAGAAAAGCAGAACGAAAATGGAAGCGCGACCGGCTTCATGTATCTCAAGGAATACTGAGAGACTGTCTCTGTGAGTATCATAATGCTGTGAAACAGGCCAAGTCACAGTACCTCTCCAATTTAATCTCCACCAGCTCCAACCGGCCGAGGACGCTTTTCAGCACACTCCAGTCTGTCATCAACCCATCTGTCAATGTTCTGAAAACTGCCACACAGTCTACCTGCGATGACTTTCAGAGCTATTTTGTCAACAAAATAGACTCTATCAGACAGAACATTGTCAGTTCATCCAACACCATCCAGTCTTGTGCGTCTGCAATAACCACAGCTGTTTTTGACCAGTTCGACCTGGTTTCACTGCCTAACCTCACCAAGGTGGTTCAGCAGATGAAACCAACTAACTGTTCTCTGGACATCATTCCCTCTAAAATGTTCAAACAATCCTTTGATGTAATTGGTCCTTGTGTTTTGTCATTCATTAACAGCTGTCTATCTTCAGGTTTTGTGCCATCTGCTTTCAAACATGCCGTGGTCAGGCCTCT
>JBBPBX010096938.1:0-12946 GCA_038048925.1 Garcialebias charrua
ATTACCCAATGAATCTGATTCTCTGAGTACTGGATATTTCTTGAAAGATGACTTGTTGATGCGTAAATGGACACCTTTAACAGCTCCTCGAGATGAAGAATGGAGTAGTGTGGTTCAGATTGTTCTTCCAGTGCCATATCGAAAAGAAGTTTTGCAGTTGGCTCATGACAACCATTTAGCTGGTCACTTGGGTGTCAGGAAAACATATGACCGCATTCTTCGCCACTTTTTTTGGCCTGGATTAAAGAGAGATGTCCTCAAATATTGTAAGTCATGTCATTGTTGTCAGTTAGTGGGAAAACCAAATCAGACAATTTCCCCAGCACCGTTGTATCCTATTCCCGCTGTGTGTGAGCCTTTTGAGAGAGTTCTAGTTGATTGTGTAGGACCTTTGCCTAGAACTAAGGCTGGAAATAAGTTTCTGGTTACAGTGATGTGTGCTTCCACACGTTTTCCAGAAGCTTTTCCCGTTCGTAAAATTACTACTCCGGTAATTGTTAAGGTGCTCACTAAATTTTTTTCAATATTTGGATTACCACGGGTTGTACAAACCGACCAAGGAAGTAACTTTATGTCTAAAGTTTTCAGTCAGGTACTGCAACAATTAGGCATTAAGCATTCTTGTTCTGCTGCTTATCACCCAGAGAGCCAAGGTGCTCTTGAACGCTTTCACCAGACTTTAAAAACCATGTTACGTACGTACTGTTTTGAAAACGATCGAGACTGGGATGAGGCTGTTCATCTTCAGTTGTTTGCTGTAAGAGAAGTGGTTCAAGAGTCCTTAGGTTTTAGTCCAGCAGAGCTGGTTTTTGCTCATCAAGTTCGTGGTCCTTTGAAATTACTGAAAGAACGATGGTTGTATGAGAAGACTGATAAAAATCTACTGGACTATGTTAGTGACTTCCGTTTTAAATTAAATCGCGCTTGTGAGATAGCGAAAGCCAATCTACAAACTACGCAAGCCAGAATGAAGTCACGGTGTGACACAAAAGCGGTAAAAAGAACTTTTCAGCCTAGTGATAAAGTCTTGGTGTTACTCCCTGTCCAAGGTAGTAGCCTACAAGCTCGCTACAGTGGACCATACACTGTTAAAAAGAAATTAAATGATCTTGATTACTATTATTATACAGTATTAGCTACTGGACTATTGAGAATGAACTTTCTGATCTTGATTACTTAATATCTACACCAGACAGAAGACGTGGTTCTAGGCTGTGTCACATTAATATGCTAAAATTATATATTGAACGTGCTGACGTGCCAGTTAACTCACTCTGTTGTGTTTCCAGAGTATCAGAGAACATCAGAGAAGAACCGGAACTGTCCAATGCTGAAGGTGATACTGACTACTTCTCCCCTGCAGTAGCAGAAGCTAAGCTCACTAACTCTCAGTATTTAGATGATCTCAGCCTTCTGACTACACATCTGGAACCTTCTAAGCAGGAGGATTTACGTTTATTGATCACCTCTAATGCATGTTTGTTTTCTGATGTTCCTTCCCAGACTGGCTTGATAAAACATGACATTGATGTGAGTGAAACGGTACCGATCAAGCAGCCCCCTTATAGAGTTAATCCTGATAAGAGGAGTCGATTAAAGACTCAAGTAAATTATCTACTAGAGCATGGACTAGCAGTTCCAAGCACTAGTGCATGGAGCTCTCCATGTATCATCATAACTAAACACACAGGTGATGACAGATTCTGCACTGATTTTAGAAGAGTTAATGCAATTACCAAAGCTGATTGTTATCCGCTACCGAGAATGGAGGATTGTGTAGATAGAATTGGAGCATCACCGTTCGTGACTACACTAGACCTGTTAAAAGGATACTGGCAAGTTCCTTTAACAAAACGTGCTCAGGAGATATCTGCCTTCGTTACTCCTGATGACTTTTTACAATACACTGTGATGGCTTTCGGGATGCGCAACGCTCCCGCCACGTTCCAAAGATTGATGAATACTGTATTAAACGGTTTATCTTTTTGTGGTGCATATTTGGACGATGTGGTGGTATATTCTGACACATGGACAGATCATTTAAACCACCTACAACAAGTTTTCACACGCTTTAAAGAAGCCAATTTAACAGTGAATTTAGCCAAGTGTCAATTCGGTCATGCCACCGTGACCTACTTGGGTAAAAGAGTTGGTGGTGGACAAGTCCGCCCCGTAGATGCGAAAGTGGACGCTATTCTGTCCTTTCCAGTCCCTACGTGTCGTAAAGAACTAAGACGATTCTTAGCTATGGTAGGATACTACAGAGGTTTTTGTAACAATTTTTCCTCTGTTGTAACGCCTTTAACAGACTTACTGAGTCCTAAAGTCAGATTCGTATGGTCTGAGCAATGTCAAACGGCTTTTGAGCAAGCTAAATCTCTGTTGGCAAATGCTCCTGTTTTATCAGCCCCAAGATTTGATGTACCCTTTAAACTAACAGTAGACGCCAGTGATTCAGGCGTCGGAGCTGTTCTTTTTCAGGAGGGTGCTGATGGGATTGACCATCCGGTTTCTTACTTCTCCAAAAAGCTTAATAGATACCAGAAATGGTATTCTACTATCGAGAAGGAAGCCTTAGCTTTAATCATGACTTTGGAACACTTTGAAGTATATGTTGGTGGTTCTAGTGAACCAGTGGTTGTTTATACCGATCATAACCCATTAGTGTTTGTAGAGAAAATGAAAAACAAGAATCGCCGTCTTATGAATTGGGCATTTCGGTTACAACCTTTCAACATCACCATACAACATATTAAAGGCAAGGATAATGTAGTGGCTGATGCCCTTTCACGCCTTTAAGCCCTTGTTGTCTTGATTGGGGATTGCGCTTTGTCTTGAATGACAGGTCTCCTTCCCCATCAAGAACTTAACCGTGGGGGTGTTACGTAGCCTGCTCTGTGTGCCTGCATCAGCAGTCATGCTTTTGCCTTTAACACAGCTGGTTGTCATCAGCCTGATTACTCCATGCTGCAGAGTTGCTACAGACACGCCTATTTAAACCAATTCAGAGCAGTAGCTCTTTTGGCAGAGGTTGGGTGCAGAGGTTTTCTGGTGAGAGAGCCTGCTGTACGGTTTGTTCTTAGTGCTTTTGGTGCACTTTGTGTGGTTTAGGTGTGTTCTCTGCCCACTCCTAAACATTTGTGATTAAGCTCCATTGAGGAGATGAGGACTCTAGATTTTTAGAGTTGTGTGTGTGTGGAGGTTTATGCAGAGACTCTTTTAAGGTCTGCTGCATGTTTTGGGTAAGGAGTGCTTTTAGTGCTCTGTGTATGTTCAGTAGTGTCTCCACCCATTTCTGAACATTTGTGCTTTAAGCTGCTTAGGCAGTGGTGACTCTTCATACTAGAGTGTGGCCTAAAATAGCAGGTTACTGGTATCATGCCAGTGTGTTTCACCTGAGCTGCTGGAGCTGCAGGTTGATTGTGAGTGTAACTCCAGGAGGTCCTCTGTCCCTCCTGGCCTTTAAGTAGGTGTACTCTCACTGGAGAGTGTGTGTGATTAAGCTAACAGAAGCTTGTGTGTGGACTCTAGCTTTAGAGTATTGAGTGCTTTGAGAGGAATCACAGGTCCGCCTGAGGGTTCTGAGGATTCTGGGACTTTTGACCGCTGTGATCTTTTTTTTTAAACCTTTTTGAAACCTGTTGGACTCTTTATCAGCCTCAGGGCTACAAAGAGGGATTTGTGTTATTATTATTATTTTCATTCCTTTGATACTTTTGGTCAGTGAGTGTGGGTAGTCCTGTTTTTCGTCATTTTCCAATTATAGGAGTTTTATTTGGCTTTTGACCATAGTCCGCCGCCTAGAGGATTTCGACGGCCCCATAAGGGTATGGATCTGTCTTACGGCGTTTTCCTCAGTTTGGCCTGACTCACTGACCCTCCATTTGTTTGTTACTTTTTTAATCATTTATTATTTCTCTTAAGGACGCCTGAAGATGTGAAGGTGGGCTCCAGACTCCAGAAGAGCTGATCCAAAAACGCTCCTGGCAACCTGGAGCAGATTTTTAGTTATAGTAAAAATAAACATTTTTTTAATCTTTTCTCCTGCGTCCTTTGAATATGTTATTGCCTTCACGGGTCGTAACAGGGAGGTCAGTCAATATTTGTTTTGATCCTCTGTATTATACATTGTTGGCCATTTTAGTTAGTTTCTGTTGCTATTTGTATCTATATTTTTGTTTTATGTTTTCCTGTCTGCTGTACTTGTTTGTTTTCTATTGTACAGCACTTTGGTTGGCCTTGTTGCTGTTTTAAGTGCTCTATAAATTATTGGTATGGTATGCTTTTTTATTTTTTTTAATTTACCCTTTATTTATACTGGTTAGTCTCATTAAGCCATGTGAACTCATTTTCAAGAGAGACCTGTTTTAAGGAGCAGATGGCGGGGGTTAAGGTCCTTGATCAGGGGCCCAGAGTGGGACGAATGAGGGTGGAGGCAAGTGTGGGTGTTTCATCTTTTTCCACCCATATTTTTTGATGTTGTTGGCGCCGGGGCTTGAACCGGCAATCTTCTGATCACAGGCCCACTGTCTCTAACCACTGCACCACCACTCCCCTAAATTTGGCCTCATTACTCACAACCTCTTCTTGGACCTGCTCCCCCAGGTGGGACAGGTCCCTGCAAAAGTTCAGAGTTCAGTCATCACACTACTGGAGGTGATCTGGTGGATTTCCCTGAACAGGAAGAAGACTCAGCTGCTCTCTCTGTCCCAGACTGGAAATAAAACACAAAGAGGTACACAAAAAAGAGTTGATAAGATTACAACTTTAAATTTAAAAAACTTAATTAGATAATACAAACCGGATTCCAAAAAAGTTGGGACACTAAACAAATTTTGAATAAAAACTGAATGAAATGATGTGGAGATGGCAAATGTCAATAATTTATCCGTAATAGAACATAGATGACAGATCAAAAGTGTAATCTGAGTACCGGTAAATGTAACATTTTAAAGGAAAAATATGTTGATTCAAAATTTCACAGTGTCAACAAATCCCAAAAAGTTGGGACAAGTAGCAATAAGTGGCTGGAAAAAGGAAATTGAGCATATAACGAACAGCTGGAAGACCAATTAACACTAATTAGGTCAATTGACAACATGATTGGGTATAAAAAGAGCTTCTCAGAGTGTCAGTGTCTCTCAGAAGCCAAGATGGTAAGAGGATCACCAATTCCACCATTGTTGCGCAGAAAGATAGTGCAGCAATACCAGAATGGTGTTACCCAGCATAAAATAGCAAAGACTTTTAAGTTATCATCATCAACCGTGCATAACATCATCAAAAGATTCAGAGAATCTGGAACAATCGCTGTGCGTAAGGGTCAAGGCCGTAAAACTCTACTGGATGCTCGTGATCTCCGGGCCCTTAAATGTCACTGCACCTCAAACAGGAATGCCACTGTCAAGAAAATAACAGAATGGGCTCAGGAATAACTTCCAGAAAGTATTGTCAGTCCGCCGTTGCCAGCTGAAACTCTACAGTAGGGGTGCGAATCTCTGTGTCTGCAGAAACAATTCTATTCCGATTTTTGTTTTCACGATTCTATTCAAAATTGATTTTTCGATTCAGAAACGATTTTCGATTCAGAAACGATTTTTCTATTGAAATGGTCATAAATTTAGTTTCAGTTATGTAACTGACAAGCTGAAAAGAAGAAACAGCAATGTAAACAAATAGAACATTTATTTAAAATAATAATTTTAAACTGAAAACATTAAACAACAATGTAAACAAATGGAACATTTATTTATAACAATAATTTTAGGTTCCTTATTGTATCAAATTTTTTTGCATCGTTTGATATTTATACCAAAAATAGGAACAAATTATACTGGAGTGCATACAATTCTGTAACTTAAATTACCAGTACAGTATTAGGTTAGCTTAGTTGCCTGGATTTCTCTAAAACAATAAAATTAAAATTAAAATCTAGGATCAAATAATTCATCCATCCATCATCTTTACCCACTTCTTCCTTTTCGAGTCTCGGGGGGCAGGGGTTAAAGACCTCCGGTCCCCGGCCGGATTTCCGGCTTTTGAACGGTCCACCTCAATTTAACTTTGATTGATGGACAGCAATTACATCCAATCACATAGAAGCTCACGTTGTTTTGACCAATTACTAACAGGAAGGCGGGACTTATAAAAGCAAGCATGTGTGTATGCGGCTACAGCGAGGGTTACTTGAATAAATGCGGAGTTCGTCACACCGCCAGGACAAAATATAGTTTTAGAAACAAGTGGCGCTTTGCCTCATCCATAACATGAGGTAATTTTTCCTTAAGTGTCCGGCGCCTCTTCTGACTGGTACAGCTATGTGGGTCAAATGAGCGACCGGAAAAAGAGAGACGAAGAAAGTTAGTTTTAAGTTGGACGTTGGAGCTCTGTGTCTTCAGTTGCTCTCGTCAGTCCGCTTCATGGAGTCTGATTTCGGGCAGCCGCTCTATGTCTGCCCCTACTCGGAGACGTCCAACTTGAAACTAACTTTACCGCGGTGACGAAGAAGAGCGGGTGTCCGTTCATGTGTTTCAGAGTTATGATCAATAATCCACTCGACGTCTTTTATCTGAATAATAACGTCAAATCTCAAGCGCGTTACAGCAAGAAGCTGCAGCGCCCCCCGCCCCACCACCACACACGGTGAACACATAAACACTTTTTAAAAACTTAGAGTAAAATAAATATTTTGTCAATAAATAAAAAAATAATGTAGAGCTTTTAAACAAAAACCCTACAAGCATTAAAATAAAAATCATCTAAATTAGATATATTTATTTGAGGCTGACAGTTTAATTAAGAAGGTTCATTTTCCCTCTGAGGAACATGAATAAATAAAGTTAAAGGGCTAAAACCATCTAATTCAAATAAAATAATAAAGTCTGTAGTTAAATAAAACTGGTTTTTGAGTTGCATGCATTCAGCTGGGAGCTGCAAGATAATGAATAAAGATCAATTCATCATGAAATAATTATTAGATTACTGCATTATTTTTTTTATTTTTTTTTGCTGCAGGGCAGTTCTCTGGGGCACATATTTTACATTAAGTTCATATACATTGAAACCTCATGTAAGTCATTGTTACTTGAAGCTGAATTGTTTAAAAAACGTTATTTGCACTTTTCAGAGTGCATTTTTAATAAACGTTGGCAAAATGTTACAATTTTATTTTATCAACAACACAAAAAAGTTTCAGGCTCAGGATTTTTTTTCACTTTAAGCCCTGCTCGGGGGTCACTGGTCTCCATGTCCAACCGTCACTGTGCGAGAGGCGGGGGACACCTGGACAGGTCTCCAGTCCATCAGACAAATAATTCACAATACATGTATTCCCCGTCTTATGAGAGTTCCGTTCCTCCAACTATCTCGTAAGATGAAAATCTCGTAAATTGGAGACTACCTGTATATATGTATATATACCGTACCAGCCGCCACTGATACACGTACATGTGCGGTAATGCCTATCCTAACACTTTAAAACAATTTAAAAGAATATACAGTACATTAAAAATTAATTTCTTACTTTGAGCAGCTTCTGTTGTCTGTTTGCCTCCGCTCCGCTGCATTAGCTCCGCTGGGTTAGCTCAGCTACGTTAGCTCCGCTACGTTACGTCCGAGCTTCGCAGATTCCTTCCAGCACCACGCAGTTTAAACTGTTTACAGGAAGGACTGTTAGGATGTTAACTTCATACAATTGGAGCCAGAGAAAGATTTTAATAACTTACCGAAAGCCGTCTGCGCGCACCGCCTTTAGCTGCACCTGTTAGCATTAGCCCCGCCAAATCCGGGCTGCTGTAGTCCCCAGCTACGGGCAGTCCGGTTAAGCTGCACCTCAAAAAAGGCTGTCGGATTTGTTTCAGCAAGTTAGCTCAGTGTCCCCCGATATCTTAGGCTGCGAAGCAGACATCGAGCCGAGCTCCAGGAACCTCTGATCGCACAAAGCCGGCTGTCTGCTGCAGCTCCGGTGGGGGTCTGCTTTAGCATGTTAGCCTTAGCTCATACCATGAGCTGCTGGTCTCACGCGGCGCTGTGGGAGCAATCATCGGAGCGATCGCGGCTGCTGCTCCAGGCCTGAGACGTTCACAGAGTTCACCGAGTGTTTCCAGCTAATTTATCCGTATGAGGCAACCTCTGATGAGACACATGTCCTCCAAAGCCAGCTGGCAGATGCCGATACTGGCAGACCTCACTTGACCTTCCTAAAATGGCTGACACGGAGGCGGAAGTTGAGCAGATACGCTTAAAATTGTGTAAAACATAAACATAATAATTATACTTTATTTATAAAGCCATTTAAAACAACCACAGCTGCAAAAAAGTGATGCACACATGAAATTAAGAACATTTAAACACACACACACACAAAAATATATAATTTTTTTTAATTTCATATTTTTATTAAATATGATAACCTCGTAAATCCAGAACCTCGTAAGTAAGAGCGCTCGTAAGTCGGGGACCACCTGTATACACAGTAAATACAAAAGTGAACAGACTTCAGCCTACTGTAGTACATCCATCCATCCATCCATCCATTTTCGTCCGCTTATCCGGGGTCGGGTCGCGGGGGTAGCAGCCTAAGTAGGGAGGCCCAGACTTCCCTCTCCCCAGCCACATGGAGCAGCTCCTCTGGGGGAATCCCAAGGCGTTCCCAGGCCAGCCGAGAAACATAGTCCCTCCAGCGTGTCCTGGGTCTTCCTCTGGGTCTCCTCCCGGTGGGACATGCCCGGAACACCTCACCAGGGAGGCGTCCAGGAGGCATCCTAACCAGATGCCCGAGCCACCTCAACTGGCTCCTCTCGATGTGGAGAAGCAGCGGCTCTACTCCGAGTCCCTCCCGGATGACTGAGCTTCTCACCCTATCTCTAAGGGAGAGTCCAGACACCCTGCGGAGAAAACTCATTTCAGCCGCTTGTATCCGAGATCTCGTTCTTTCGGTCACAACCCAAAGCTCATGACCATAGATGAGGGTGGGAACGTAGATCGATCGGTAAATTGAGAGCTTTGCCTTTCGACTCAGCTCTCTCTTCACCACGACAGACCGGTACAGCGCCCGCTTCACTGCGGACGCTGCACCTATCCGCCTATCGATCTCACGCTCCAGTTTTCCCTCATTCGTGAACAAGACCCCGAGATACTTAAACTCCTCCACTTGGGGCAGGACCTCATCCCCGACCCGGAGAGGGCATGCTACCCTTTTCCGCCTACTGTAGTACATTAACCTTTAACCAAGGGCGTAACTTTGTGTTGAAAGTTGGTGGGGACGGCTCATGGGGAAAGAGAGCTATCTACAGGACACCTTTGTTTTCTGAAAGAATAAAGCCAAAAAATGTGAGAAGTGTATACAAATTTAATTCTTACAGTTAAAAACATAGCTGTTACAGTAGTCACTAATATATTTTGTGCAGAAATAGCACATAAATGTTAGCCTGGTTAAAACCAGACCCTTGTCCTTCACTTCGCTTTGGACTAGGGTCTGGGATTTCTCCCATAGACAAGGATTTCTCCGGTAGATTTTTGACTGGACCAATCAGAGAACAGAAGGCGGAGTTTTGAACGACGTCGACTGACGTCGTCAGTTAAAATGGCTGCCGCCACGAAGGAATTTTCATGAAAACAAGGTAAAAAACTATTATTTCTTTGCTGAGAAAAAATATATTTCTTAGCTGACGTTATATCAGAAGTGTTCCTGAGCTTAACAGTTCCTAAATCAATTCACGAAATGGTCAAATCTGCTGGATTTAAATTGTTTCGGTTTGACATTTTCCAAACAGCCTCGGGTGCGCTACGAAAATAAATGATAAAAAATCGAATTTTATCTCAAATGTTTAATCCAGGCCAACAGTCAGTAAATTAGATCCATATAATAATAATAATAATAATAATAATAAATTCAATTTATACCGCACTTTTCATTAATAAAAATCTCAAAGTGCTACAACAATAAAAACAAGTGATAAAATCAAATAAAATCAATAATGGTATTAACTAAGATTAAAAACAGAATCATGTGGAGGCAGAATAGGCCTGCTTAAAAAATAAATAAATAAATAAATAAATAAATAAAACAAGTGATAAAATCAAGTAAAATCAATAATACTATCAACCAAGATCAAAGATAAAATCATGCGGGGGCAGAATAGGCTTGCTTAAAAAGAAAAGTCTTTAAACCGCTTTTAAAGTCAACCAGTGACTGTGGAGCTCTCAGGCAGTCAGGAAGGGAGTTCCATAGGCGGGGGGCAGCCACACAGAATGCCCTGTCTCCCATGGTCCTTAATTTGGTTCGTGGAATGTGAAGTAGATTACTGTTCTGTGATCGTAGAGACCGGGTGGATGAATATGGTGCAAGAATGTCCTTTAGATAGTCAGGTGAAGTTCCATGTAAGCATTGATGTGTAATGAGAGCAGTTTTGTATTGAATTCTGTAGGTGACAGGAAGCCAATGGAGGTTATGGAGAATGGGTGTAATATGTTCAAATTTACGAGCTCTCAATAAAATCCTTGCTGCACTGTTTTGAATATATTGAAGTTTCTGAAGGTTTTTGCCAGGGATTCCAATAAACAGGGAGTTGCAGTAGTCGAGCCTGGAGGAGACAAAGGCATGGACGAGTTTCTCAGCATCGGAAAAAGTCAGAGATGGGCGAAGTCTGGAGATGTTTCGAAGATGGAAGAAGCAAGTTTTAAACAGATGCTTAATGTGAGTTTCAAATGTAAGATGAGAGTCCATTTTTATTCCAAGATTTGTAACAGAGGTGGAGAGGGGGATGTCTTGACCAGAGAAGGAGATTGTTGTTAAAGTTGATGTTTGTATCTGGTGAGGGGTGCCAATCATTATGGCCTCAGTCTTGGAGCAGTTTAATTGAAGAAAGTTCTGATTCATCCATGCCCTTATTTCCTCCAGGCAGGCAGAGAGGGCAGTGAGTGAAGATGGAGATGGGGATGATGAGGATGATCCAGTCCTGATGTAAAGCTGTGTGTCGTCGGCATAGCAGTGAAAAGAAATGTTGAACTGATTAATAATTTGACCTAAAGGCAGCATGTAAAGGGAAAACAGCAGGGGCCCCAGAACTGACCCTTGAGGGACACCACAGGAGACACCGACTGTCTGGGAAGTGGCATTGCCAAGACTAACGCATTCCAGCCTATCGGAGAGGAAAGATTTGAACCAGTCCAGGACAGTGTCACAGAGACCGACCTCCACATGAAGACGGTGGAGGAGAATATTATGGTCCACAGTGTCGAAGGCTGCAGTGAGGTCAAGGAGGACAAGGACGGAGGGAGAGCCAGTGTCAGCAGCCATGAGGATATCATTTGTAACTCTCAGTAATGCAGTCTCAGTACTGTGAGCTGCTCTGAATCCAGACTGAAACTTCTCGTACAGAGAGTGTTGCTGTAGGTGGTCCTGCAGCTGAGCAGCAACTGCTTTTTCCAGCACTTTGGACAGAAACGGGAGGTGGGAAATTGGGCGGTAATTAGAAAAAATGTCGGGATCCAAATTAGATTTTTTCAGAAGAGGCCTAATGATGGCAGTTTTTAGAGGCAGTGGAACATGACCAGATTGTAGAGACTGATTTATTATTTGAGTGATTAATGGGCTTATTGCAGAGTGATTGGATTTTATGAGAGATGAGGGGAAGGGATCCAGGGCGCAGGATGAAGGCTTCATTTTCTTTATGATGGACTCCACCTCACTCTGAACAACCTCATCAAAGCTGCTCAGGGACCCAGGATGCAGACGGGTAGATGGTAAACGAAGATCAGGGAGGTTGTGAAGCTGAGATCTGATGGTGTCAATTTTGTTTTTAAATGATGAAAGGAACAGGTCGCATTTTTGAACACATTCCTCAGAAGTTTGTTTAATGGGATTAAGTAGATGAGTTACTGTGGAGAAGAGCTGTTTAGAGTTACCAGGGCAGGTGTTGATGATGTTGGAGTAATACTTGGAGCGTGCTTCTTTAAGAGAATAGGCGTATGCTTTCTGATGTTCTTTGTATGCCTGCTTATGTACCGAGAGACCAGATGATTTTAGACGTCTCTCGATAGCACGGCCAGTTGCCTTCATCCTGCGGAGCTCACCAGTGTACCAGGGGGCTGAACGGGAGAAAGACACCAGTCTTGTCTTCAAGGGAGCATGTAGGTCCAGAAGCTCTTGGAGAGATCGGTTGTAGTAATCAACGGAGTCATTGGCAGATGAATGATTGACAGCGGTCAGGGCGTGAAGATCAGCGGACAGAACATCAGGGGAAATGTTTTTAAAGTCCCGGAACTGGATGGGTCGCTTTGGGTTTGAAGCAGGTGAAGTTGAAGGCACTTCCAGAGAGATGACACTGTGGTCCGAGACACCCAGGTCATATACAGATAAGTTATTGATGAGTACAGTGTCTGTAATCACCAAATCCAGAGTATGCCCCCTGCTGTGCGTAGGGACGTCCACATGTTGGGTGAGATTAAGAGAGTCCAGAAGAGACTTAAAATCTGTTGCCAACGGGGAAGAGGAATTGTCCATGTGGATATTTAGATCGCCAAGAAAAATAGTTTTCACAGGGGAGGTGCAGAAAAAGGTGAGGAGGTCATGCATCTCTGAGTTAAATGAAACATGCGGTTTGGGAGGTCTATAAATCAATATAACGTTCATCAGGAGTGGGGCTTTGAAGTTGAAGGCCAAACTTTCAAAAGAGGAAAAGTCCTGAGAAGCTAGATGTGTCAATTTTAAATTATTGCGGTAGATTACAGCCAGACCACCACCGCGGCCAGTGCTGCGGGCTCTCTGCAGATAACTGTAACCAGACGGACAGGCCTCATTTAGAGAACTGTACACATCTGGCTGATGCCAAGTCTCTGTAAGACACATGAGGTCCAAGTCCTTCTCCAGAATGTGATCGTGAATTAGGCATGATTTGTTTGATAGTGACTGCACATTGAAAAGTTCTAATTTAATACCAGTTGG
>JBBPBX010096939.1:0-12945 GCA_038048925.1 Garcialebias charrua
CAATATCGCGTGGACATCGGGGGCAGTTCCCTTGGATTGGCAGACTGGGGTGGTGGTTCCCCTATTCAAAAAGGGGGACCGTAGGGTGTGTTCCAACTATAGGGGGATCACACTCTTAAGCCTCCCTGGTAAGGTCTATTCAGGGGTTCTGGAGAGGAGGGTCCGTCGGATAGTCGAACCTCGGATTCAGGAGGAGCAGTGTGGTTTTCGTGCTGGTCGTGGAACACTGGACCAGCTCTACACCCTCAACAGGGTCCTGGAGGGTGCGTGGGAGTTTGCCCAACCAGTTTACATGTGCTTTGTGGACTTGGAGAAGGCATTCGACCGCGTCCCTCGGGGGGTTCTGTGGGGGGTACTCCGGGAGTATGGGGTACCAGGCCCATTGATATGGGCTGTTAGGTCCCTGTACGACCGGTGTCAGAGCTTGGTCCGCATTGCCGGCAGTAAGTCAGGCTCGTTTCCAGTGAGAGTTGGACTCCGCCAAGGTTGCCCTTTGTCACCGATTCTGTTCATAACTTTTATGGACAGAATTTCTAGGCGCAGCCAAGGTGTTGAGAGGATCCGTTTTGGTGGCCTTAGAATCGCTTCTCTGTTTTTTGCAGATGATGTGGTCCTATTGGCTTCATCAGATCGTGATCTACAGCTTTCGCTGGAGCGGTTTGCAGCCGAGTGTGATGCGGCCGGGATGAGGATCAGTTCCTCCAAATCCGAGGCCATGGTCTTGAGCCGGAAAAGGGTAGCATGCCCTCTCCGGGTCGGGGAGGAGGTCCTGCCCAAGTGGAGGAGTTTAAGTATCTCGGGGTCTTGTTCACGAATGAGGGAAAACTGGAGCGTGAGATCGATAGGCGGATAGGTGCAGCGTCCGCAGTGAAGCGGGCGCTGTACCGGTCTGTCGTGGTGAAGAGAGAGCTGAGTCAAAAGGCAAAGCTCTCAATTTACCGATCGATCTACGTTCCCACCCTCATCTATGGTCATGAGCTTTGGGTTGTGACCGAAAGAACGAGATCTCGGATACAAGCGGCTGAAATGAGTTTTCTCCGCAGGGTGTCTGGACTCTCCCTTAGAGATAGGGTGAGAAGCTCAGTCATCCGGGAGGGACTCGGAGTAGAGCCGCTGCTTCTCCACATCGAGAGGAGCCAGTTGAGGTGGCTCGGGCATCTGGTTAGGATGCCTCCTGGACGCCTCCCTGGTGAGGTGTTCCGGGCATGTCCCACCGGGAGGAGACCCAGAGGAAGACCCAGGACACGCTGGAGGGACTATGTTTCTCGGCTGGCCTGGGAACGCCTTGGGATTCCCCCAGAGGAGCTGCTCCAAGTGGCTGGGGAGAGGGAAGTCTGGGCCTCCCTACTTAGGCTGCTACCCCCGCGACCCGACCCTGGATAAGCGGACGAAAATGGATGGATGGATGGATGCATATATGTATATATACATGAATATGCATATATGTATATATACATGAATATGCATATATGTATATATACATGAATATGCATATATGTACATATGTATATATATATATATATATATATATACATATACTATAACCATGTTAACCAGTGCTTACTGCTACTTCCTGTGTCTGACAGGAAGTTTTACCCATAATCATTTACTGTATACAGTTGAGCCACCAGGAATAAGGTGGATAAGCTCTGAAGCTAATGTAATATATATTAGCTCTGAAGCTAATATCATATATATCTATTCTCTCTTATCAATGGGCTCCAGTTCAAAAGAGGTGAACATCAAATAATGTCCAAAATTAACATTCAAGCTAATGGAGCTCGCACTGTAGCAACTTGTCTACGTCATTTACCCAAAATGCATTGCAGTGTAAATAAAATAACATCTATGTGTAGCAGCATAGAAATATACTTGGTTATAAAAAAAAGTCACTATGTGGCTTGCAACCCATGTGATATTTGGTTGTGGCTGAGCAGCCAATCGTGTTGTGTGTGATATTATGGTCTTTGTGGGGTAGGTGTTCTCTTTTATTGCACTATAGTTGATCTTTATAGAGTGCCCATCTTAGTGTGATCGCAAGTGAACGCCAAGCTTGCTGCTTTCCTCCTCCTCCCGTGTGTGTGAGTCTGCATGTGTGTGTGTCAGCAGGTGAGTAGTTGAGTCCCAACTCTCATTGTCGGCTTCAAATTTAATACTGTTTGATAGTGATTAGTTGATTGAATTTTATAGGTCCTTTGCTGAAGTTGGGACCACTGCTGTTTTGTCTCCACTGGGGTTACAATCGTTTGTCTCTATGGAAGATTACCATTGCTCTGTCTCTATGGAAGACTACTGCTGTTTGGGTTCTCCAGGTTATTTCACTTAATTGTCTCCAGACACATGTGACTGCTTCACTGGACTCCTCCACACGCTGATGTTTGGGGCGGGGTCCCTGAGCACTCATGTCAGTGGCGTGAACAATTAGCCACACACCTGGGTCTGAACTATAGCCTTTAAACTGAGTATTTGGTCTCAGTTAATTTCTTTAAATAGTTTTTTTTTTTTCATTTTGTTTGTTCACAGCCCTTTTTCTTTGTGAATTACAGTATATAATTTAGACATTTGTTGGGCTGACATTTTATTTTTGGTAGTGGTTTGAGGCATTTCATTGAATTAGTGTACTTGTAATTTGTTTTTGTTTTCTTTTGATTATACTTAGTTTGGTGTTTGATCTTTATTAATTTTGTTAATTTCTTTTCCAGTTGCTGGGGTCCAGGGTCGTGCTGGTTTGGTGGCCTTCTTCCAGTAACCTCAGCCCCTGGGTTTTGTTTGTTTTTTATTTTTTCATAGAATTTTTTTTTAATTTTTTTTTAAGAAAAGTTTTTTTTAAAGTATTTAAAAAATATATTTATAAATAAAAGTGGAAATTAATAAATTGTTTTCTAAATCTGGAAGCCTGTCTCAGATGTCCTAAGTATTTTTGTAAGATCTCTTAACTGATGTGCCTTGTAAATTTTATAATATTACGGTAATGAGCACCACTTGGTACCACCATATTTTTGACATTGTTGGTAGGGCGTGTATATGTGTGTATATATACATCGTACTTTTGTGAACATCTGAGACAGGTATTCTTTTGGCTTTGTTTTATATCTGTATATTTTCCTAGTAGTGTTTTATGTGTGCAGATTGGACTGTCCAGAGACAGAGCAGCAGTGCTTCCGTGCAGATCTTCACAAGTGTTTGGTGAGGTGTTTACAGTTTTAGCCTCAGGGTGCTTTCTGCACTGTAGCAATCACAGGTAGCAGATTAAGCTTGTGGTAATTATGGCGGAAGAAATAAAGGAACTCTGAGAGTTAGTGGCAAGTTTAAAGGCTGACAATGAGCAGTTGCAACAAGGACAGGCCGGCCCAATTGCTCAGCCGTCCACCTCTTCAGCATTACCTAATGCCTCTTCCATGCTTAGTCTCCCTGTATCAGAGAGATTGTTTGTGCCTAGAGATAGGAAGTGCCCCATCTTTAGAGGAAGGGTAGGTATAGTGTTGAGTGAGTGGGTGAAGGAAGTTAGTGTGTATGAGAGCACAACATCTATCTGTGCCTGACCAAGCATTTTTCCTGTTTGATCACTTGTAGGGAGAGACTAGGAATGAAATAAAGTATCGTTGTGGTGCAGAAAGAAAGGACCCTGCTAAGATATTTGAGATTTTGCAGGGTTTGTAAGGTTGTTCAGTGTCGTGTGTTGCTCTTCAGGAGGACTTCTTTTCCAGAAGACAACAACAGTGAGAGAGTTTTCAGGAGTTCTCCCTCACGTTGATGGGTCTTATGGAGAGGGTGAAACGACATGCACCCGCTGAGATGTAAAATGCTGGAACTCTGTTAAGAGATCACTTTGTTGAGCATGTGTTGGATAGTTCCCTGCCACGTGAATTGAAGCAGTTGGTGCGTACGCAGCCTGAGAGCACTCTCAGAAGGTTGGTTTATACCTCTTGTCGCACGTCTTTTACCCCCCGTTGAGTGAAAAAAAGTTTCGCAACTTCCGTCTGCACTCCCGCTGAGATCCCCGGGTGACAGCCGTCTTGTACATGGCCGCCTGTCAGAACTCCTCGATGCGGAGGATGCGGCTCGGAGCGTGTGATTGGTTCTAAGTTTGTGGGCGTTTTTTGTTTGCGCCTTTCAGTGCGAGCTGCATTTCATTAAAATATAATTACAGAAACACCAAAAAAAATGTGTTCGCTGAATATATATTAGTGCTTCTGAGTTAAATTTTTGTTAACAACTAAAATCAGCTTATTTCAGAACGTAAATAACACGAAGCGGCACCCATCAGAGCATTTCCTCCTTTCAGCGCAAGCTTAATTGCATTAAAATATAACTACAGAAACGCCAAAAAATAAAGTGTTAGCTGAATATATATACTGTACAGGTAGTCCCCGACTTACGAGCGCTCTTACATACAAGGTCCCGGACTTACGAGCTGGCGAAAGAGAAGTAAATTTGTAAAAAATACAGCACTTTTTTGTGTTTTTAGATGAAAGTGTGTTAGCTAACCGTTTGGAAACACGTTTCCGACCATGTTTATGAACTAATATGAACGTTTTTGATGAAAAACGAGTGTTCGTAGTAGCGCTAGCATAAATGTTCCAACTTACGAGCGAAAATCCGGACTTACGAGAACACGTGCTTCGTGTTCCAACTTACGAATTTTCGTGTTACGAGCAACTCGCAGGAACGGAACTCGCTCGTAAGTCGGGGACTACCTGTATTAGTGCTTCTGAGTAAAATTTTTGTTAACAACTAAAATCAGCTTATTTCAGAACGTAAATAACATGAAGCGGCACCCATCAGCATTTCCTCCTTTCAGCGCGAGCTGAATTTCATTAAAATATAACTACAGAAACGCAAAAAAAAAAATATGATACTCGTGTCATTGATTGGAGCTTAGGGTTGCCAATGGTCTTACAATCCCTCATACAGTATTGGCTACTTGGAACTGGATATACAACTTTGTGGCAAATTGATTCCCCATTGTAGTGTTCTGGTTGTGAGGGACCCCTGTGGTGAAGTGCCAGCCTAAAGGGCGAGTCATAGCTCCGCGCTAGCGCGAGGCCACGCGGCGCCACGCTGTGCGAGTTGCGCTTGCACAAGCCTTTGAACGCTTGCGCGAACGCGCCAAGCTCAAATTTTACGACCGCTCACGCGCGCGCGGTGTCTCAAGGCCGAGATACACTTGAGCGTCCTCAGGTACGCCACTCTACGCGCGCATTTTGTGCGCATGTGTTTTGCTGCTATACTTCAGAAACTATCAGCTTTCAAACGCTCGCGTTCTCCTTGTTGTAATATGAGCAGCTGCGCACGGAGGGGACTCAACTGAGCTCGCTGATTGGTCACTTGCTGACACGCCTACTGAAATGATTGACAGCTTTCAGTCAGCTCATGTAGCTCGCTGAAGACCGCGGCGGTGTTCTGATACGGTGTTTCTACTATATATGTTATAAAAAGTTCTCTCAGAAATAAAAATAATAACAGGGAGTGCTTTTCCTGCAGCACACAGCCCACCAGGGATATTTAAAACATCGCGCACCCAGGTAGGACCTGAATTCATTCATTTCATTCATGGAGTGAACGGAGGAAGAAGTGATTACTTGACTTTAGGCAAAAAAACAAAAGAAAAGGCCCGATCAGCGATAAAGAAGGGGAATTTATTTCATTTGTGTAACATACAAAACAGTCCGGCGCCGGGGAAGTTTATGGTCAGACACCGCGCATCGCGCACGCGGACGTAAAAAAAAAGCTTTGCGCGTATGTGCCCTGAGGGGCTACGCGGGGCTACGCTTTTGCCTTGACGTACGTACGTTGCGTATAGGCGTATCGTGAGAACGCTCAAGTGTATCTCGGCCTTCACAATTAACTGCCCTGCTGGCGGACTGTTTTGTGTGACACACAAATGAATTAAATTCCTCTTCTTCATCGCTGATCTGGACTTTTCTTTTGTTTTTTTGACAAAAGTCAAGTGATCGCTTGAAGCGGTCACCATTCACTTCCTCCTCCGATGAGGAGGAATGAATGAACTTGTTCTCAGACCCGACCTGTCAATCAAATCAGTAGGCTGTCAGCAAATGACCAATCAGCGACCTCAATTTGTCCCGTAGCTTAACGCTCCGCCCTGCTTCTGCTCAAATGACATCAAGTATTTGGAGTGAAAACGTTGGAGCCACACGCTGCTTCACGCTTTGCTCTGCTGTGAACACCCCACGCACAGCACAGGCGCGTGGCGCGGCGCTCGGTCCAGCGCGGAGCTTTGCCTCGCCCTTAAGTACCTGGTGTTTTGGGAATTAATGTGATCAGGAAATGTTACCAATAGCTGTTTGGGCTGCATGGTGTAGCTTGGTCTTCTGTGAGGCCCCTCAGTCAGTCATGCAGGCATTGCAACAGTGCCAATCTGCTTACTCCCAACAGCCTCAGTACTGTATAGTCCAGGAAGAGTTAAGATCAGGGGTAAAAAGGGCTGTTGGTGGTAACGTCATGAAGATTGTGGCTGGCACGCGTTCTGAGGAGTACTTGGGCTCTACTGTTCTGTTTGAACCTTTGGACTCTGGTTTGCCTTCTGGTTTGCTTGCTTCCCCAGCTTTGGTTTGAGTAATCAGGGGTACAGCCTTTGTGCTTGTCATTAATGTTGGATTAAATGAGGTAGTGTTATACCCCCGCACAGTTGTGGGTACATTGGATGTTGTTAAAGTTGGTAGTCCCCCTTCAGGAATTACTGAGGTCCCTGCAAACGTAGCCATGATGTCAGGTCAGACAACTTTGGTTAATGTGCAACAGCAGGTGGAGGACTTGATTTGTCCTCCCTGTCGGTGGAAGAACAGGGTCAGGTGAGATCTCTGTTCCATCAATATATGCTGGTTTTCTCCTCATTTATAGAGCACTTAAAACAGCGTCCAGGCCAACCAAAGTGCTGTACAAACAGAAAAACAGGCAACACATACCCTGATGCATGCTCAATAATCCAGGTAGAAAAATCTAAAAAAGTGAGGTATCAGTTTCTGATAGTCCTCTAATTTGCAAACTGAGGTGTACCGCAAACCCACTCACACAGACCAGTATTTGCAGTTTGACTCCCATCACCCGCTGGAGCACAAGTTAGGAGTCATCAGGACTCTGTATCACAGAGCAGACAGCGTCCCCACTAACTCAGGAGCCAGACAGAAGGAGAAATCACACACAAAACAGGCTCTAGAGAAATGTGGATATCCTAACTGGGCCTTCCTGAAAGCAGAGAAGAAACCCAAACAGGACTCCAGCCAGCCATCAGGTGAAAAGAAGGAACCCAGACCCAGACCAGTGGTCATTCCGTATGTTGCGGGAGTTTCAGAGACATTGAGACGTTTATTTTCTAAACACAACGTCCCAGTGGCTTTTAAACCCCAAAATACATTACGGCAAAGACTGGTTCATCCCAAAGATCCAGTCCTCTGGCACAAACGGAGAAATATTGTGTATGCTGTTCAGTGTCAGGAGGGTATGGCCCAGCACAGAAGATCAAAATCATCAGGTCAGGACTCTGTGGTCTACACTCATCTCCACGCCAGCAGTCACTCTTTCAGGGATGAAGATGTTCACATCCTTGATAGAGAGGAACGATGGTTTGAGAGAGGAGTAAAGGAGGCCATCTTTGTGAAAAGAAACCGTCCATCATTAAACAGGGGTGGAGGCCTCCGGGTTCAACTGTCCCCCTTATACAACGCTGTTATTGCTAGTATCACTCAGCCCTCTGTGAATAGCAAACAACCATCAGGGTGCTAACGATCCAT
Source organism: Garcialebias charrua (assembly GCA_038048925.1). NCBI lineage: Eukaryota > Metazoa > Chordata > Actinopteri > Cyprinodontiformes > Rivulidae > Garcialebias > Garcialebias charrua. The sequence continues at coordinate 7,752 of JBBPBX010096939.1, forward strand.
CGTTAGGCTGATGGTTCTCCTTGATCATGTGAGCAGCTGGTTTCAGGCTGTCATCAGTCAACTGGTCGATCCACTGTGAGAGGGTGCTATTTATAAGGCTACGTTCACACTGCAGGCAAATCCGACCCAAATCTGATTTTTTTGCCCCATTTGACCCATATCCGATTTTTTTATGAGAGTCTGAACGCAACAAATCCGATGTTTTCAAATCTGACCCAGGCCGTTTCAGTATGTGGTTTTAAATCAGATATAATATATCTGATGTTTTCAAAGCGACTGCAGTCTGAACGCTCATGTGACTTACATCTGACTTTTTCAGAACCTGTGCGGCTCATTTAATTGAGCCCGCGCGTGTTTGTACAGACAGAGGGGACACGCAGCTCAGAGCGGGGTGGGGGCTAGCGGGTGGACGAGCTCTCTGTACTTGCAGCGACGCACACACCACTCGCTTGCTTCTCAATTTTTGCCTTTCATCGTTTGGATGTTTAGCTCTCCCCGATTGGAGAACAACTTCAAAATTACGAACACACACTGAAAACTGTTGCGCGCGTCCATGTTTACTTCCTCAAACACAGGGTGCTGCGTCAGCAGTGTTGACAGATCTCGGGACAAAAACAGGTGACCAGCCCCATGAAAACAAGCCCAAAGAAGCAACTCGCAGCCTGTGTGTCACGTCACGCAGGCTGAGACGAGCCGCAGCGCGGATCCGAAAGAGAAACGAAGCAGAACACAGCTGAAGCTCAATTTTTAATATTTCATCACATCTACAGCTGCACTGATCAGCACGCTATGTTTTCTTCTGCGCATGCAGGTCACTTCTGCAACGTAGAGCGTTCACACTGGAGTCATGCCAGGTCTGATGCTGGTCGCATTTTAAATGTAGTGTGAACGTTCACACCAAAAGATCTGATTTAAAAAAAAAAAAAAATCGGAATTGAGCATTAAGAACTGCAGTGTGAACGTAGCCTAAGACTGAGCTGAATACAGCAGCTCAGACTGAGGAAGTCTTTCGGACGAAAGACGAAACGTTTCTACAATTTTTTTTGCTTTGTTTTGTTTTTTGAAGGCAACACAATTACTAATTTGTTGGCTCATGACATTCCTCTGGTTGACAATGTCCCACTTGAGCAGCGCTACAGGTGCATTCCTCCCTCTGAATACGAGGTGGTGAAGGACCATATCAACCAGTTGCTCTCCTCCCAGATCATTCGGGAGAGTAGCAGCCCTTATGCATCTCCCATCGTCTTGAAAGATGGGAGTATTCACATGTGTGTTGACTATAGACAGCCTAATAGTAAACCCCAGAAAGATTATTTTCCTCTTCCAAGCTTAGAAGAGTCTTTGGATGCATTGTCGGGTGCATGCTGGTTTTCTACCCTTGACTTGGCCAGTGGGTACAACAAAGTCCCAGCCATAAAGGCAGATCAGCCATTTTTGTACCCCCTTGGGCTATTTGAGTGGAACCGGATGCCTTTTGAGCTTTGTAATGCTCCTAGCACGTTCCAGCGGTTAATGCAGCAGATCTTTGGGGACCAATAGTGTCAGTCAGTTTTGTTGTACCTCGATGACATTGTCTTCAAGTGTGGAACAACATTTGGCGAGATTAAAGGTGATGCTGGGGCATCTTCAGCATCAGGGCCTTAAAACAAAGCTCAGCAAATGTTCCTTCTTTCTGAAAGAGGTACATTATTTGTGCCATGTGATCTCTGGTGATGGAGTTGCTACGGATCCCAGTAAAAGTGAAGTTGTAGTTACAGTAACTGGCCAACTAGCACAAAGGTTTCGTAACCGCGGTCTTTCCTTGGTTTTGCCAGTTATCGTTGTTTTGTGGAAGGTTTTGCCAAATTGGCAGCCCCATTACATAGAGGATGGAGGAAGAGGAGGGAGTAGAAAATGAATATGAATACTCCGTCCTTTGTTACATATCTAAGTGTACTGGTGACGTCACCACCTTCAGGAATGTGAAACCCATCGCGTGGTTGTGGAAAAGATGTCTGTCTGTTTTGAGAAGGGTCAAATCATTGGAATTCATCGAGCAGAGAAAACATCTAAGGAGATTGCAGAAACTACTAAAATTAGGTTAAGAACTGTCCAAGTATTATTAAAAACTGGAAGGATAGTGGGGACCCATCATCTTCGAGGAAGAAATGTTGCCGGAAAAAAATCCTGAGTGATCAGTGATCACTTAAACATTTGGTGAAATTGAATCAAAGAAAAACAACATTAGCACTCAGGGCTATGTTTTGTAGTGAAAATAAGAGCATTTTCACATGCACAATGTGAAGGGAACTCAAGAGATTGGGACTGAGCAGCTGTGTAGCCTTAAGAAAACCACTAATCAGTGAGGATAACTGGGAAAAACAGGCTTCAATTTGCTAGGGAGCATAAAGATTGGACTCTGGAACAATGGAAGAAGATCATGTGGTCTGAGTCCAGATTTACCCTGTTCAAAAGTGATGGGTGCATCAGGGTAATAAGAGAGATAGGTGAAGTGATGCACCCATCATTCCTAGTGCCTAGTCATCAATGCAAGATCTTGGTGAAAAATTAATGCAACACTGGATGTCTGTCTGATTTCAGTGTGAACCACATCTTCTGTCCGGTTCTGATTCTACACGCTGAGGACGACGCAGTGGTTCCCTTCCACCTTGGGAAAAAGGTACGAGTCAGAACTTTACAGAGTCCAAATAAACCCCACAGAGACTCCGTAAGAGTTTCAAGATCCCACATGGACTTGAGTACTGACGACAACAAACTCCCAACATGGTTCTGTTCTGATCGGGAAGGAGATGGGCTAAATAACCTTTTTGATTTAGTCCAAATCAGGGGTCACCAACCTTTTTGAAACTGAGAGCTACTTCGTGGGTACGAAGTCATACAAAGGGCACCAGTTTGATAAACTCTTCGGAAATAACAAAGCGTAAATTGAAAAAAAAAGTATAATAAACATATTTTTAAGATGGACATTTTAAAATATATATAAATACAAAAAAAGAATAACAACTGAATAAAATGAAATTTTAAATGCAACTTAGTAGTGAGTTGTGCTATTTTTAGAACAGGTCCGAGGGCACCCCAAATGGTCCTTGGGGTCGACCGGGTGCCCACGGGCACCGTGTTGGTGACCCCTGGTCTAAATGTTTGTTTGTCCAGATGTGAACCCTGGACTCTCTTCTCATGCAGTCTTTGTCCTCCTGCAGCTCTATAACCTGGCATCTCAGTCAAAGAGTCTCAGCGGACACAAAGTTCAGTTTGTTTCCTTTCCGTCGTCTCTTTCCTACAAACACAAGTTCATCTACAGGAGCCCGGAGCTGCCCAGCATCCTCAGGTACTGAGCAGAACTGCTCTCACTGCTCCACATCGTCACCGTGCTGCTCTCCTCACACTCTACTTTTATTTCCAGTGACTTCCTCGGAGCTGCTCATCCCGTCGCCGCATGACCCCAAACAAACTGTTTGTTTTACAGACATAAAGGAACATTCCTCCATCAGCAACTCTGGAGTTACCATGGAAACGTTTTTAACGTTTTTACTAATTCTTTTCTGGCAGCTGAGCTGCTGATTCTTCCTCCTCGTGCGCATGGTTTCCTCCTCTTCCTCTGCTGTTCTACCTGATCACGACGCTCACCTGCCTGCAGGTAGCCGTTTGCAAAGACTTCTGTTTGAAGGCTGCTATGACTTGAATTACAAATTAAACTATTGTTTTATGAAGTTGCCTGAGTGTCATTTATACATGAAAACTTCTTAGCCTGAGTGAGAAACTGGATTTTTAATTCATGCATATCAAACCTATCTGATGAAATAAACACCTAAAAGAACAAATTATTATTAAATGAGTCGAAGCAGAAGAGTACTAAAATGTACTCAAGTAAAGGTAAAAATTTGGTCATAGAATATTTTGAGTACAAGTTACCAAGTAAGGTTTTTACAGCAGTAGGTGTGGATGGCCTGGCCTGATGCTGGTGCTGTGCCAGACAGTGTTGGCCATAAATTTTTTATTTTTTTTATTTTAAGGGTTATGGTTGAAATATAAATTCAGAAACATCAGAGAAACAAAGTGTTCATTTATTTATTATTGTGGTATTGGACACATTTTTTAACCAAGTTTTAATTTGCAAATCTTTAGGTTCAAGGTTCTTGTCATTCGCATCATTAGCCCTTTGAGATTTTTATTAATGAAAAGTGCGTTATAAATTGAATTCATTATTATTATTATTATCATGTGGTACATGAGTGGAACAAATTTGTGTACTCAAGGTCCCAGCAAAATCCTCAAAAATTTAAAAAGTACAAGTATAAAAATAAAAGCACGTATACAAGGATATACACTAAAAAAAAAATAATATAAGGTGTATTAAACAGCAGTTTAAAAGTTTCATTACAATTATTTTTTCCCCCACAGTGATGATCCTGGTTAGAGATTCATTAATCTAACAGCTTCAGAGTAGAATAATAATAATAAATTCAATTTATACCGCACTTTTCATTAATAAAAATCTCAAAGTGCTAGAAGCTGTTCTAGTGGTTCTGCACTTAATGCTCCTTAAAGTGCGACTAAACCCAAAATTAACTTTTTTTAGCTGATAAACTCCCTAGAACGTGTTTAAAATGTTATTTAGCACTATGGCTGTGTTTATTCTCACATAATTGTGCATATCTGTGTAAATTGGCAATATTTGGTCAAAAAATGTGTTTACGGTAGTTCTATGGGTTGAACTGGTGGATTACACCTTAATTTTCTTATTTTTTATTTTATTTTATTTTTTTCCATTTTATAGATGGCCTCCCTTCACACCTTATAGCCATCCTGATGCTGAGAAACTCGTCCATGCCTTTGTCTCCTCCAGGCTCGACTACTGCAACTCCCTGTTTATTGGTATCCCTGGCAAAAACCTTCAGAAACTTCAATACATTCAAAACAGTGCAGCAAGGATTCTGTTGAGAGTTCGTAAATTTGAACATATTACACCCATTCTCCATAACCTCCATTGGCTTCCTGTCACCTACAGAATTCAGTACAAAACTGCTCTCATTACCCATCAATGCTTGCACGGCACTTCACCTGACTATCTAAAGGACATTCTTGCACCATATTCATCCACCCGGTCTCTACGATCACAGAACAGTAATTTCCTTCATATTCCTCGGACCAAATTGAGGACCATGGGAGACCGAGCATTCTGTGTGGCTGCCCC